>JAQQSY010006455.1:0-11045 GCA_028646535.1 Procyon lotor | reverse complement strand
ATTAATATTTGGTGGCTCCTCAAAATATTTTTAAAACTGCCTTTGGCAAAGACTGGCCATTATTTATCCAGATCCATGATTTTCTCCTCCAGTGTAATTCCTGATTTCCAAACCCTCCTTGCAGTTAAGTATGGCCTGATGACCAAGTTCTGGCCAATGGGGAAAGTAAGTGGTAGTCCAGGACTGTAGGAAGGTTTTTGAAAGTGAGAATGGTCCGCTGCACCCCATCCCCTTTACCTTTCCCCCTCGTTCCTTCCTGCTGCCTGGGACTCACGCAAGATGGCTGGGCCTCTGTGGCCATCTTGGATCATGAGGCTAAAAAGCTGTGCTAGGATCATGAAACAGAGAAGGCTGTATCCCTGATGACTCAGAACTGCCATCCTGGTGCTGGGCTACCTACCTCAAACTTTGATTTGTGGAAGAAGCAGATTGCTGTCATTTTTTTAAAAAAAAATTATTTATATATTTATTTGACAGAAAGCGATCACAAGTAGGCAGAGAGGCAGGCAGAGGGAGAGGGGGAAGGAGGCTGCCCACTGAGCAGAGAGCCCGACTAGGGGCTCCATCCCAGGACCCTGAGATCATGAGCTGAGCCGAAGGCAGAGGCTAACCCACTGAGCCACCCAGGCGCCCCCAGATCGCTATCGTTTGCCCTTTCTGTTTCACCCGCTAAACCTGATGAGCTAACTTACCCACTTTTTGAAGGTGCCTTTAGATACTGTTCTTACACAGTCATTTTCATGAATCCTTCTCTATTACCCAAAAAAAGACTTTTTAGGGAAGGTCATTTAGAATGGACTCCTACCTAGTAGGAGTAGAGAAGGGTGGCGAGGACGTGTGCTGGAAAAGAAAGAGGGTGTGAGGAGGTCGGAGCCGTCCGGGCGAGGCAGACGGTATCCTGTGGCCTTGGAGATGAGCTAAGAGGAGTCTCATTTGGGGCTTGGATGTAAAGGTGACTGGTCCTGTGGGCCCCACTGGGAAAGGCTTCTCCTCCGGGACTCTGAGGACTGGGATGTTAGATCTCTGTCATTGTCATGCAGATCTCCCAAGTGGGCTTGTCTTCTTTTTCTTTATTCTCCAGTCTGTTTTCTCTCTGTTATTTTGATGGGTAATTACGGATTCTTGCCTCCATTCTGCTATTTGCACTCATTCCTTAAGTTTTGATTTTGGTTATGGCATTTTTTGAGTTTGAAAATTTCTATGTGGCTCTTCCTTCCATCCTCTGTTTCTTTGCCCATTTATTCTTTCCTCTGTTTCCAGCATGTTTGAATTGCTCACTGAAACATTTCTCTGGTGGCTGTTGGGAAATGTTTGTCAGATCGTTGTAACTTCTCCGTCGTGTAGGCGTTGGACTCTGTTGATGGTCTCTCTTCACTCATTTGAGATCTTCCTGGTGCTTGAGGTGATGAGTGGTTCTCAGTTGAGGCCTTTGGAGGTTGGGACTAGCCCTGACTCATCGCCGACCTCTTGGCCGCCACCCCAGGGCGGGGCACACATTCCCGTGGCGGGGGTGGTGCTGAAGCACAGGCTTCCGTCCTCCCGTGTGCTGTCCACTGTCACCACGGTGCTGCAGACCCGCAGCCCGGCCAGTCTGCCTTCTCCTACTGTTCACTCCTCTTCTGTTTTAAATACAAGGCTCGGGGTTTTCAGTTGTGCTTCATGCGAGGAATAGGGAAAAATCCATCTATTCCACTTGCAGCTGGAAGTGGAAGTCGAGCTGGATTTTGACACTGAGGTTCGCACAAACCCCACAGGCTTTAGTCCCACAGGACTCTCCCCTCTGCACGTGACACCCACAAGTTCCGCGTGTCCCCAAGGCACCGGGACTCTGTCTCCGAGCTGTCGGTGCTTCCTGAACCCCTGAGGGGTGGTAATTCTCTAGGGGACTCACAGAACGCACAGAGGGAGAAGGAAAAGCAGACTCCCCGCGGAGCAGAGAGTCTGACATGGGGCTCGATCCCAGGACTCGGGGATCATGACCTGAGCCGAAGGCAGATGCTTAACCGACTGAACAAGCCAGGTGCCCCTAAGAGTTATTTTGTTCTAACCAATAAAGTTCACCTGTGAGAACAGTGACAAAATTTGTGGTTTCAGCCAACTCCAGTTTTCTTGCCATTTAGTAGCTGAAACCCACACGCCTGTGTGCCCTCTTGAGATTAAGAGTGGGAACCAGGAAAAAGATGAGCTGAGTCTTCCTGACGCGGTGGATTCCACAGTCACGGCAGGGGGCTTGCTGTGTAGACACATCCCTAAATATTTGTCTCTCACTTTGCTTGCTTTCACCGAAGGAGCCAGTGCATCAATCAAATGAAAGAGGTGAAGGAGCAGTGCGAGGAGCGGATAGAAGAAGTCACTAAAAGGGGAAATGAAGCTGTTGCTTCCAGAGACCCGAGTGAAAAAAAGGCCCAAAGCCCGCAGGTAATTCTGGGGTTCCCCCCCCCCCCCCCCCCCGCCCAGGATTCCAGAAGGCATTCGTTGCTCTCCTCAGGCCTCCCGTTCCCTTGTCTGCTGACCGGTTTACATGCTCTCCGCTCTCGGCTGTGGGGTTGGTTCCCAGGGACCCGAGACTCTGACAGGGCTTGGTGGGCTCCGGGCTCCTCCAGCTAGAGAGCGATCCGGAGGCCCTGAGACCCAGGGAGAGGCTTCAGTGCTGCGGTCCCCGCGCCAGCTGGGCAGCGGCGGGTGACACTCGGCCCCGGAAGCCGCTGTCCGAAGCCTTCGGGAAATCTGCATCTGTTGGCTTTAAATACGGCAGCTTTACTGAGAGAGAATTCACAGACCCTAGAGTTCACCCACATGTAGTTACAATTCGTTCGTCTTTAGTACATTGACAGAACTGCGGCCATCATCACAGTCGATTCTAGAACATTCTCGTTCCCCCCAATAAACCCCGTAACCATTAGCTCTCCCCACTCACTCCTAGAAAACCATTAACCTACTTCCTGTCTCTGTAGATTTGCTTCGCCGGACGTTTCCTATCAGTAGAATCTTACGCTGTGTGACTTTTCGTGTCTGGATCCTTTCACTTAGTGTAAGGCTTTCAAGGTTCACCCACGTGTTCGCACGTATGAGTACTTCACACCTGTTTGCGCCTGGATAGTGTTGTGTGGATAGGCCACATTTTGTTGATTCACTTGTCAGTTGATAGGTATTTGGGTTATTTCTAGTTTTAGGCAGATTATGAATAATGCTGCTCTGAACATTCGTGTAGACATTTTTATATGGATAAAGTTTTCATTTCCCTTAGGTATGTGCTGAGGAGTGGAATTGCCGGGTCATGTGGTAACTCGACGTTTAATGAGAAACTGCCAGACTGTTTTCAAAAAGCGATCACACTCTTTTACATTTTTACCAGCAGTTTGAGGGCTCCAGTTTCTCCATATCCTGGCCAACTCTTACCTGTCTTTGTCATTATAGCCGTCCTCCTGGGTGTGGGGTCCTAGCTCATTGTGGTTTGGATTTGCATTTCCATAATAACTAACAGTGAGCATCTTTTCTCATGTTTTATGGGCCATTTGTATCTTTTTGGAGAAATATCTATTCACTTTGCCCATTTTTAAATTGAGTTATTTTATAATTGAGTTGGAGTTCTTTATATATTCTTATATATGTGAAAATATTAGCTATGATTTGCAAATATTTTTTTCCTATTCTGTGAGTTATTTTTTGTACTTCCTTCATGATGTTCATTGGAACATAAAAGTTTTTAATTTTGATGAAGTTCAGTTTATTATTACTGTGTTGCGTGTTCCTTTGGTGCCATAATTTAAAACATCGTGCCTAATTCAAGGTCACGAAGATATTTTAAGAGTTTGTACAGTTCTTAGCCCTTACATTTAGTTCTATGACCTATTTTGAATTAATTTTTTATATCTGATGTGAAGTAGGGGTGCAGCTTCATTGTTTTGCATATGGACATCCATTTGTCTCTTGGCACCTTTATTTAAAAAAAAAAAACTAATTTTTTTCCCCACGGAAATGTCATGACACCCTTGTCAAAAATCAGTTCACTGTAAAAAAAAAAAATCAGTTTACTGTAAATATGAGGGTTTATTTGTGGATTCTCAGTTTTAGTCCATTGGTCTGTGTGTCCCTTATATGTACTATATGTACTATATGTACAGCCTTGATTAACATAGCTTTGTAGTCAGCTTTGAATTCAGGGAGTATGAATCCTCCAGTGCTGTTTTAAAGATTTTATTTATTTGACAGAGAGTGAGCACAAACGGGGGTAACAGCGGAGGGAGAGGGAGGAGCAGGCTCTCCACTGAGCCAAGAGCCTGCGTGGGGCTTGTTCCCAGGCCCCCAGGATCATGACCTGATCCGAAGGCAGACACTTCACTGACTGAGCCACCCAGGCGCCCCCCCTTTTTAATTTTAATTTTTAAAAAATAAATATTTATTTATCTTAGAGTGGGTGGGGGGAGGGGAAGAGAGAGAATCTCCAGCTCCCCACTGAGCACGGAGCCTGACTCAGGGCTGGATCTAATGACCTGAGCCCAAACCAAGAGTCAGATGCTTAACTGTGCCACACGGGGGGCCCCAGCATTGTTCTTATTTATTTATTGATTTGATTTGAGAGAGAGCACAGGTGGGGGGAGGAGCGGAGGGAGAGGGAGAAACAGACTCCCCACCCAGCAGGGAGCCTGATGGAGGGCTTGATCCAGGGACTCCAGGATCATGACCTGAGCTGGAGGCAGGTGCTTAACTGACTGAGCCTCCCAGGCGCCCCCAGCGTTGTTCTTTTAAAAGACTATTTTGGTTATTCTGTGCCAGTTGAATTTCCATGTGAATTTTAGGATCTGCTTGTCAGTTTCTTCAACAAAGCCAGGTGGGATTTTTGACTGAAATTATATTGAATCTGTTGATCAGTTTGGAAGTAGTGCCTTCTTAGCAACATTAAGTCTACTGTTCTATGAATGTGGGATGTCCTTCCATTTATTTAAGTCCTTTAAAAATCTCTCAGTGTTTTGTAGTTTACAGAAGTCTTGCATTTCTTTGTTCAATTTATTTTTTATGCTATTTCAAATGGGATTGTTTTTCATATTCCTTGCTAGTTGTATAGAAATACAACTCATTTTTTTATATTGATCTGGTATATTGCAACCTTGCTGAACTTCATTCTAATAGTATTTTTTGGTATGTGATTTCTTTGAATTTTCTCTATACAGTGTTATGTCCTCAAAGGAGAGACCGTTTTACATTTTTCCTTCCCAATCTGGATGCCTTTGTTTCTTACTAGCTAAATGCACTGGCTAGAACCTCCAGTGCTAACAGAAGTGGAAAAACAGATGTCCTTATTCTTGATCAGGGAGGGAAAACGTTCAGTTTTACCATTAAGTTTGATGTTAGCTGTGTGTTTTCTTTTATTTTTCTTTAAAGATTTTATTTATTTGACAGAAACATAGCAAGAGAGGGAACACAAGCAGAGGGAATGGTAGCGGGAGAAGCAGGCCTCCTGCTGAGCAAGGAGCCCGATGCGGGGCTCGATCCCAGGACCCTGGGATCATGACCTGAGCCGAAGGCAGCCGCTTAGCGACTGAGCCACCCAGGCGCCCCAGCTGTGTGTTTTCATAGATGGACTTTATCAAGTTGAGGAAGTTCCCTTTTGCTTTTCATTGTAAAGATGTATTTCAGAGAGCACATGCAAGAGGTGAGAAGGGCACGGGACTGACAGAATCTCAGGCAGGACCCCCCCCAGCTCGGAGCCTAAGGCAGAATTCCCATCTCCTGATCCTGAGATCCTGAGAGGAGCCTGGAACCCAAACCAAAAGTCGGGCACTTAATCTTCTGAGCGACCCAGGCACCCCCTTCCCTTCTGTTCTTAATTGTTGAGTGTGTTTATCAGGAGGTGTTGGATTTTGTCAAATTCTTTTTCTGTTTATTGAGATGATCATGTGGGCTTTTTGTCTGTTATGCTACTGATACGGAATTACAGTGATTTTTAGGTGTTTCACCTTGCACTCATGGGGGTTTATTCCACTTGGTCTTGGTATAGAATCTTTTTATATGTTGCTAGATTTGATTTGCTAGTATTTTGTTAAGGGCTTTGGTGTTTATATTCATAAGAGATACCGGTTTTCTTGTGATGTTGTTTGGTTTTGGTATCTAGTAATACTGGGCTCGTAGAATGAGTTGGGGCATATTCCTTTCTCTTGGTTTTTTTGTGTTTTTTGGGGGAAGAGTTTGTGAAGATCTGCTATTGGTCTTTATCTATTTATTTATTTTTAAAAAGATTTTATTTATTTATTTGACAGAGAGAGACCACAAGTAGGCAGAGAGGCAGGCAGAGAGAGGAGGGGAAGCAGGTTTCCTGCTGAGCAGAGAGCCCGATGCAGGGCTTGATCCCAGGACCACGAGATCATGACCTGAGTCAAAGGCAGAGGCTTAACCCACTGAGCCACCCAGGTGCCCCTACACATTTTCTATTTAAAAAAATGTGAGACAGACAGAGGGACTGGGTAGAGGGGCAGAGGGAGAGAACGTGGGGCTTGATCTCACGGCCTGAGCTGAAACCAAAAGTCAGACACAACCGACTGAGCCACCCAGGCCCCCCTCACCTTTCCCCCTAAGCACTGCTTTAACAGCCTCCCGTAAGTTTGGTAGGTCATGTATGTGTTTTAATTTTTTTCAAGATACTCTCTTTATGCCTAGTGATTCCTCTGACCCATTGGTTTAATTTAGGAACGTGTTGCCTAATTTCTACATGTTTGTGAATTTCTCAGATTTTATTGCCACTGATAATTTCATTCCATCGTGATTGATATCATACAGAGTGTGCTCTCGAATTATTTCATATTTGTTGAGGCTTGTTTCATGGCCTAGCCTCTGTCCTGGGGAATGTTCCCCGTGCACTTGAAGAACGTGTTTTGTTCTTGTCGGGCCAGTGTTCAACAAAGTCAGCCTGGTCAGGATCGTTTATAGTGTTCAGGTCATCCTTGTCCTTGTTGCTCAGACCGCTGGAGGCCTACTTGCTAATCTGTTCCTGGAGGTACTTTTTAGGAGTTCCTAACCTCAGAGCTCAGGGTCTTTTCTTGGGGTTTTGGGGTTTTGGGGTTTTGCCAGAAGGATGTCCATTGCATTGCTTGGGGTATTGTGAGGTTTCCAGTCACGGAGCCCCTGGCCATCGTGTGCTCCTGTTTCAGCTCCGAGCCCCCAGTGAGCCCCAGCCCAGGCCGCAGGAAGCAGACCTGCCCCGTGCAGAGGGGCCGCAGGTGAAAGGAAACGTGCCCAGCAATGCTGAGCCCCAGACCCCCAGTCCTGAGGCGGCTTTGGAGTTGAAGAGACAAGGAGAGAGAGGTAAGTGAGGCTTGGTAATTATACATTTAAGCCCTCTCTAAAATAAACAGTCATGGTTCCCGTCCAGCATCTTTGCACATGGCCTCATGACAAAGTGTCCCTGTAGGAGGCAGTTGGTGAGCTGGGTTTGGGCCGCTGGAGGCAGGCGAAGGGCTCTCTGGGTGCCCGGAATCGGGGCCGCAGGGCTTTTCCTTGACTTACTGTCACCCTTGCAAACCAAGTGCCTTGTTCTTTGGCAGCTGTGTGAAGGTCCAGGCTGTGCTTTACTGAGGACATCACTGGACTGTGGGGTTACGGGGAGGTGCCCGGGGCTCGGGCAGCCGTGACGGGGGCAGGGGGCTGCTGTGTCTCGGTGGAGTGACTCCTTGGTGGACTGGCAGGCCCCGCACCCAAGTACTTGTCTCAGACACACATGACGGTCCGATAACTTCAGCTTGTAGGATGTCACTGAAACCGCGATAACTTGTCCAGACTTTTCCCTAAACCACCTCTGTCTTACGGTTCGGAGGGTGAGCCGCAGGTTAGAGAAGCCTGCCGTGTCTGCGGAGTCACAGAATAAGTTACCCGGTTGCTCTCCATCCACAGCCCTTGGAAGGCTCTGGGAGTTGAGTGGTAGGAGGGTTTTTGTTTTCATTTTCATTAAACTCAATGCTGGTGAGGTCCCAGCTAACTGTTCTCTGCGCAGAGGACACCAACGAGATTCGGGTGGCCAGTGAGGAGGAGCTCGCAAGAGATAGCCCGGGGCTGCCCCAGGAGCCTGGCCGAGAGCGGGCTGCGGAGGACAGGCCGGCGGCCGGCAGAGGCGCGGGCGAAGCTGCGGCGGTTGGCCCAACCCCACAGGTGCCGGCAGTGATGCCGGCGAGCCCAGAAAACCGGGGCACGGAGGACCTTGAGCGTGACCAGCTCGTCATCCCTGATGGGCAGGAGGAGGAGGAGCAGGATGCTGCTGAGGAAGGTGGGTGAGCCGCTCCCCCGGGCTGACTGCTGCTGGAAGCGCCCCCAGCAGGGGCCCGGCTTGCGATACGGGGGGAGGTTCTGGTTGGTTGGGTCTCCTGCCCTGTGGGGGGCCGGAGGGACGAGTAGTGTGCTCACCAGCAGTCGGACGGGTCCGAAATAATGTTCACAGGCAATCGGCAGTGGTTGGGGGGCGCTTTCAGGTGCGAGGCCTTGGGGTGGGTGCTTAGCATCAAGTGAGCGTAGCCCCCGCCCTGGAACACGGGCCCTGCGTGTGTGACCTGTTGTCACTGCCAGTGCCCGGCGAATGGGGGGAGGGGCGGTGACTGGGCGGATGGCGTTTCTCATGCATATTTGAGCTTGGCAGCAAAGTGACCCACGAATCCTATCTGGTTTGGTGCACTTTTTTTTTTTTTTAAGATAGAGGAAAGTGCGGGAAAACTGAGATCAACACAATATTCTGTGGTGTATTCAGGTCCCTAAAAGCTGTTCCAGCCGAGCCAGGAACACTTATGAAGGGAAGATACCTGTGCTCTGCGACGAGCCACTGGGGGAAATGTGCTTATTTGTAGAAATTACCGATTCCAGAGCTCGTTTGTACTCGAGTTTCTTCTTTTCTGAAGACTGTGTTTTCACAAGGTTTCCGCTAAAGAATTAAACAGAAGAGGAAGCTCAGGCGGCCAGTCCGGTGGCACTCAGGTTTCAGACTGGCCGCAGAGTGTGGCCCCTGAAGACTGGCTGGGATGCGGGTCATCCCCGTGCAGCCCTCGAGCTCCCATCTGTATGCTCCCATCTGTAGGCTACAGCGGCTGCGGGGCCCCAGGGCGTGGGCTCTGCTTCCGCCCCTGGCAGCGAGCGCCGGGGGAGGGGACTACAGCCAAGCCTCCCACACACGTGTTTTGTTTTGGTTTTCTTCTTTTTAAAGATTTTATTTATGTGACAGAGAGTACAAGTAAACAGAGCAGGAGGCAGAGGGAGAGAGAAGCAGGCTGCAGGCTCCCTGCCGAGCAGAGAGCCCGATGCAGGGCTCGATCCCAGGACCCTGAGATCATGACCTGAGCCCAAGGCAGAGGCTTTAACCCACTGAGCCACCCGGGTGCCCCCAGACACTACCTGTATGTGTATGTCAGCACACGAAGATGTCTCTTGAACGCCTTTCGTCCTGATGGTCTTTCCTGATGGGGGCTCTCTGCAGGGCAGACTGTGGTGCCGGATGACCTGATTCTGTAGGGAAGACGGAACATCCTCTGGCACCCGGAAGCCACTCCCGTTTCCTTCCGTCAGAGCCGCAGGCCACTCTGAGGAGGTGCCCTCACTCACTAGAGACCGGTTTCCAGCACCAGGGGCACTGTCCTCTCACCTTGAGTTAGTGGTCTATTAAACAACCGTGGGCTTTGGGGTTAGCGAGCCAGTTTCCCCAGTTCCGGCCCGGAATGCAGCGCTGGGTCGAGGGCCTTGGTTTATACGGACCCAGAGTTGAAGTGGGGCGGACGGAAGAGGAGAACTCGCACCTGCTCTTCATCCGGGCAGCGGGCACACGCGTGCCCACCTCTGAGCGGTCGCAGGAAGACCTGTCAGTCCGTGACCGGGCGCTGGAGCTCCTGCGGCGTCCAGAGACTCACGTGGGGTGTGTTCTCTGGGCCTGTGCCCATTTTACAGGGAGGCAGCAGCAAAAGCTGGGAGCAGAGGAGGACTACAACATGGATGAAAACGAGGCAGAATCGGAGACCGATAAGCAGGCCGCCCTTGCGGGGAACGACAGAAACCTGCAGGGTAAGAGGTGCGCCGAGGCGGTGGGCTTGCCCTGCGTTTCACATTGTGGTCCTTCGCTCACTCTGGCGGTGACCACAGCCCGAATCCCAGCCCTTAGGTTGTAAGTAATGCATCCGATCCAGAAGCCTTTGGCCGTGGGGCAGTGGAGGGAAGGGGAGGATCGAGAGGTCCAAGATGAGGACCTTTCAGAGGGTCTGTGTGTTTAGGGGGCTCAAGCCCTCAGGTGTTGGCTGGAGGATTTGTCTCCGTGACATCTGAGGGTTTTCCAGCAGACGGCTGGGTCACCACTTGTTCACTGTTGTCAGTAATGCACAAGCCCTAACGTCTGCACAGTGCTTCCAAGGGGCTTTTTCTAGTGGCACTATTTTGAATTTTGAAGAGTCCAGGCCCGTGGGAGGTACCGGATTCTGGGTCTGTGCCGTTGCCTGTGACTGGGTTCAGGCTGGACACCATTGCAGCTGCAGCGTGCTCCTCTAGCTTCCCACCACGAGGCAGGTCACGGCAGCTGATGGCCTGGTTAAGGGACTGCCCGCCGGGTCTCTCCATCACAAAGGGCCATTTTCCCTTCGTAACTGAGAAGTCGTCTGGAGGCGGATGCTTTGAAACGGGGTGGCCTTAGCGTCCGTGGAGAACCCTTATCTGATGGTGACTTTTCTAATGCTGTCACCCTGCCACATAACCTCTTGTATCTTGTGGTTTCGTGGTTCCCTTTCTTAAAATTCACTTTATCAGATTCTTAGTGTTTCCTTTCCTAGTTAAGAGATCTTTATATGCTAGGGAGATTGCCTTTATCTGTGGTGTAAGTTGCAAATACTTCTTCCCAGTTTGTGTTTTGGTTTTATTGTAAGGTGTTTTTTGCCATGTGAATGTTTCAAAACATTTTTTTTCTTTCATTGCTTTAGATATTGAGTCATAGTAAGTTTTCCCATCTAGTGTTGGAAGAAATTCATCTGTAGTTTAAGTATGCTTTCAAATGTTTCCTTTAGTTCTGTTAAAAAGTAAAACATAAATTCAGAAAA
>JAQQSY010006454.1:0-11045 GCA_028646535.1 Procyon lotor | reverse complement strand
AAAAGAATTTTCTTGAGCAGCTGTGGTCACTGCAACTTTAATTGGCTTTTTACTTGTGGGACCTGGGTATTGTTAAGGAATCAAGATATTTATGTATCATCCAAAAAGCAGGTTTCTAGGAGACCAGCTCATTTTTGTTCTTCATCTTTCCTTCAATAGTACTCTGGACTGAAAACTCAGGATTATTTGCTTGGTAAAAAATATCCACTTACTAGCATAAGGAGATACAGTATAAATTTGTGTGTGTGTACTTATGTGTTGGTAGTATGTGTACGTACCTATGCACAGAAAAGGTTTGAAATGTACTTTTCTGCTGATTAGAGGAACACAAAGAAAATTTGTGGGGAAATATCCAGTATCTGTCTTCATCCTCTCCAAGAACCCTAACATAAATACTAATAAAGTCTTGCTTTCCTTCTATCCAGTGAAACAGACTTTGGATTGGAGATGGTGCTAGAAACATGGCCCTAAGCTACGTATCATTATCTCTGGGTTAGGATTAGATGTGGTAACAGTTAAGACAACAAATGAAGAGTAGTATCTTGTCCACACTAACAAATTTGTCATCTTAGATTGAAAGGTGAATACCCACACAAAGTATAAATTGGGACAGGTGATGTGATTACAACCTCTTCCCAATTTCCATCAAACCTAAGGCATATAATTAACACTTATTTGTTTAAGGCTTACATCTTAATGGCTTGAAATAAGGGAGAGGATCATTGAAAAGAATTCTCAATGTGGCTCCATCAAAAGAATCTGAGAACTAGTTCCCTAAATTAGTGCTCTCTGATCCGATAGCCAAATTTTTCTTTGTATATAATTTGAACAAATAGCACTGTGTTTTTTTAAACTGGTCCAACTGATTCTGACTTTCCAGATATCAAGGCATTCTGATTGAGAACATTCTGAACCAGAACAGAACTTTACTAATGTATGACCTATTTTAACACACGACCATCTTAACATCTGTACTTACTGCTATAGCTGTACTTCAGGTTAAAACCCAATTCCTTGGCAAGGTTTCCTAAGTTTATTAATCATGTTACAACATATGATAAGCTACACAAATTAATAGTATGGCACTTTGTATTTATTCCATTGTGTTAAACATTTACTGAAAACTTCCCTGCAAATTGTTGTCATATATTTCCCTTTAAGGTTCTAAAGATTCACTTTCATTTTATTACTCATCTCAAAAACTTACTCTCAGTAAAGTGTATTTACGACATTTTGTTAGATGCATTAAATTCTTTAAAAGATGCAGACCTAACTCATATTTATTAAAAATAAATTGCTCCAAAAAGCATCAACATTAATAAGGAAAAAAAAATCAGGTAATAAAAAAGGGAAAATGTCCACTTAATTTCTAATTCAAAAATGTACATAAGAATTACTATCAAGCATCATTTATCCTTCCTGAACTAGCAAATATTAAAATGATACTAGCTGAAATGTAACTAAAATAAAGCCATTAATTAAAAACACTTCGATAAGACTGTATCTTTACTAATATTCTTTCTTATGCACTTCTGACAGCATTATATATTTTTTTGTCTTATAGAGCTGTAGTTCTCTTTTTATAGTCAATATAAGTTCTTTGATACATATATAGCATGTATATTTTGTTCCATACCATGGCTGTGTCCTTATTTTCTCCATGGTATCTTTTTAAGAGTAGAAAATTTTAGTTTTTTGGTAAAATGGAATTTATAATTTTCTTTTTTTTAAAGTTTTTCTGTAATCTATATTTGCTTAACCCGAGGTCATAATAATCTTTATTTTCTACTAAAAATATCTTAGATTTAGCTTTTACGTTGAAGCCTGTAGCCCATTTTAAGGTAACTGTAATGATTTGTTTGAGGAAAGGTTTGAGGTTCATTATTTTCCATATGGATACCCAATTACTTCAGTATAATTTGCTTGAAAAACTATTATTTCCTCATGAATTAACTTGGCATGTTTGTCTAAAATCAATTGACCGTATATATGGGGATCTATTTATGAATTCTTTGTTCTGTTCCATTTATCTCTATGTTATCTTTTTTTTAAGATTTATTTTAGAGAGAGAGGCTTGCACACACACATGTGTGCATCACAAGTGGTGAGAGGTGCAGAGGGAGAGATTCTCAAGCAGACTCCCTCTTGAGCACAGAGCCCAACCCAGGACTCAGTCTCACAATCATAACCTCCATGAGATCATGACCTGAGCCAAAACCAAGAGTTGGACACTTAACTGACTGAGCCACCCAGCTGCCCCATCCCTAGGTTATCTTTATGCCAATTCCACATTGTCTATATTATATTAGTTTTAAAGTAAGTCATGAGATTAGTTCATATAAGTCCTCTAATTTTCTGTAAAATTATCTTGACTATTCTAGATTCCTTACATTTTATAGGATCTTGGCTGTGACTGTGGTTAATTTGCAGATACTTTTCAGAGAAAATTGATATTTTAACAGTACAAAAACATTTGTAGTTTTTAGTGTATTAACTTTGTGCAATTTTAATAAATTATTCAATTCATTTGTAAGAATTTCTCACTAAGGCTTGAAAATAACAAGTTTAATTACATTTTCCTACTGTTTCTTGTTAGTACATAAAAAAACTATATATCTCTCTGTATCTCTATCTATTTATCAAGATAGATATAGTCTTTTTATACTGGAATCTTCCAAACATTACTTATTATATCTTATAAATGTTCTCTAGTTTTATTAACATTTTCCACATAGATATTCATGTTTAATTATTCTTAATTCATCCTTTTCTTATTTTACATTGCACTGGCTAGGGGCACCAAGGAAAAATTAAATATATGTGGTAAAAACTGACATTCTTTTCTTTCACAAAAACATATTATACTACCAGTCAATGTCCCTTGTCAAATTGAGGAAGTTTTCCTCTATTTTATTTTTCTGAGAGTATTTATCATGAGTTCTCAGTACATGTTTGGTAAAGGAATTCTTGCACGGTATGGCTAAGGGATTCTTGCACAATGAAAAGTTTCACAGGCCTGTAAAGGTCTTAAACATTGTCAAATGAAAGAGTTTAAATTTATCGTAGAAATGCTCCTAGGTGTTTCTAAGGAGGAAAGAAGGAAGTGAAGCACTTCTGGAGTACTGAAGAAATGAAGAAATAAATATATCAATTGGAGAATCTTTGGTTCTTAGAGTAAGAACGAAAGTAAGCCTCCTGAGGAGCAAGTCAGATGCGTAAAATATTTTTAGAATAGAACAATGTGTATGGTGTAACTAGTAAGGATATATTCCATGAGTAGATGACTTTGCCTTTTTTCCCTGAATTTTTATATCTCAATTGTGGTATAGAAATAAAGGCATCTAAAAATCAAAGAACTTTCCACAAAGGAATTTCAGGAAAAAAATGCTAGTTGACTGAAGAAAAGATGCCTTCCTTTCCCTCACTGTTAAAGGATTATCCCACATAAATGTCCCTTACATACATGGAGCCCTGAGAAGGAAAACCATATAGCAATTTAACTAGATGGAGAAAAAGCATTTGACATAATTTAACAAGCAGTCACATAAAAATCCTAAGAAAACTGGTAATGAATGTGACTTTGCTAAATGTGATAAAATAACTCTATGAAAAATCTGAAAAAATTACAGATAATGTTATATCCAATGATAAAGACTGAATGACTTCACTATCCACATCAAGGCAAATTTTTCTGCTTATATCATTCCAACTTAACACCATGTGGAAGACCCTAGCCAGAGCAATAATGCAAGAAGAAGAAATAATATAAATACTGGAAAGGAAAAAAAACCCACTATTTGCACATTACAAGATTGCCTGCAGAGGAAAATCCTCAGTCATTTGAAGAACATAAAAAAAAAGACGGTAGAACTACAAACTGAGTAAGCAAAGCTTTAAGATACAAAGTCATACATAAGAAATTAATTATATTCATATTAGCAATAAACAATTGGAAACTGAAATTAGTATAAAACAAAAAATTGAAAGCAGAGATTAACATTAAAAAATACATTTGCTCTGTAAAAGTTGAAATATATACATATAAATCTAATAAAACAAATGCAATATTTGTATACAGAAAACCACAAACTATTGATAATGGAAGTTAAAGGAGACAAACAAATGGAAAGAAGTAACATTTGTGGATTTAAAGGTTCAATACTGTTAAGATATTACTTCTTTCAATTTATAAATTCAATACAGTTTCTTTTATTTTCTTAAAGATTTTATTTATTTGACAGAGAGAGAGAGAGAGATCACAAGTAGGCAGAGAGAGAGAGAGAAGCAGGCTCCCTGCTGAGCAGAGAGCCTGAAGTAGGGCTCGATCCCAGGACCCTGAGATCATGACCTGAGCCAAAGGCAGAGGCTTTAACCCACTGAGCCACCCAGGCACCCCTCAATACAGTTCCAATAACAAGCCCAGTAGGACACTTTGAAAAACTTGACAAGGTAATTGTTAAATTTTATATAGAAAAGGAAAGTACTTCAATAGCCAAAACAATTTTGAAAACCAAAGAACAAAGTTGGAAGGCTCACACTATCTGATTTCAAGAATCATTAGAAAGCTACTACTAAACACAGCACAGTATAGTACAGATGAAAAGTAAACACATAAGTCACTGAAAAAACATAGAGTCCTGAAACAGAATGACTGTTTATAGTCAATTGTTTTTCCACAAAGTTATAAAGACAGCTCAGTAGATGAATGTTAGTTTTTTTTAAACAAATGGTGCTGGGACAGTCAGATATCCGTATGTGCAAAAAAGGTAAAGAAAAGGAAAAAGAAACTTGAACCATATCTTTCATCACATGCAAAACTTTAGGTAGACATAAATTACAGACTTAAATATAAATCCTAAAACTGTAAGACATCTAGAAGGAAGAAATTAGGAAAAAACTTTGCTCTCCTGGATTTGTCAAAGATATTTTGCATAAGGACACAAAAAGAATGATAAACTTTAACAAAATTAACAGTATTGCTCTTCCAAAGACTTTAAAAAGATAAAAGGATAAGCTACACATTGGGAAAAAAATTTTAACAAATATTTGATATAGAAATGGTATCCATAATGCATAAATTACTCTCATAACAAAAAAAAGGGAAATAATTCAATTTGTAAAATGGGCAAAGACTGGACACTAGAAAAGAAAATTTACATATGACAAATAAAGACATGAAAAATTATGCAACAACATTAGCCATGAGGAAAATATAACTTAAAGCTACAGAGAAATAGCGGTACATGTCTATTAGAATCAATAAAATTTACCAAAAAAAGTGACAATACCAACCACTGGCAAATACGTGGAGCATCTGGAATGCTCAAGACTCCTTGATTAGAATGCAAATGACAGATCCACTTTGCAAAACATCTTGGTAGTTTATTTAAAAATTTAAAAATGCACTTAATATGCACTGACCATATTCAATAAGAAAAATTAAACAAATGTTCACAACAAAAACCTGCATGTGAATATTTATTTCACTTTTATTCCTAATTACTAAACCTGGAAATGTCCATC
The DNA here is from genome assembly GCA_028646535.1 of Procyon lotor. Lineage (NCBI taxonomy): Eukaryota > Metazoa > Chordata > Mammalia > Carnivora > Procyonidae > Procyon > Procyon lotor. Next base: position 5,522 of record JAQQSY010006454.1, on the reverse strand, counting down.
AGCTGATGAATGAATAGTCAGTGGTACTTCCTTACAATTGGATTCTACTCAGTGATACAAAGGAATGCATTAATGGTACGTGTAACATGTAATGGTACATAAATAAGTTTATGCTGTCTATGTACATTCTGAAAAGGCAAAACAATGGGAAGAGACTACAAATAACTGCTGGGGGCAGAGAGTGGGAGGACAGATTAACAACAATGAAAAGCAGTAACATTTAAATACCACTATATATGACTAAAACATTCAGTGTTAAAATTATCTCTGCTAATTTTAGTATAATATTGAGGCGTGAATTACGAAATCCTAGTAGAAATAATTTTTTTATTAAAAACACTAGTGGTGATACCTGAAATTTCTGTCAAATACCAAATACATGTTTTTTAAATAGATCCAAAATAGGAAAGTTGGGAAGGTTCAAGGTAAATATAATCTTATTTGTATTTTGAAATGTCACTCTGCCTTCTGTATAGTGAAGGACAAAAAAGCATTATATACAAAAGGAGTATTTTACAGACCAGCAACCAATATAACTTGGAAGAGTAGAAGAAAAATACCAGATACAGTATTTGTTTTCAGAGGTAGAACTGACAGTTTACAGATGGTTTCTTTGTGACACCAAAGGAAAGGGTTGGATGAAGAATAAATCGATGTTATAGCTTGAAAACTGGCATATGGTTATTTTACCACATGCCATAACGAATACCACACTTATTTGTAGTGCTATAGCTACTGATATTTATTTTATTTATTTACTTATTTATTTATTTATTTATTTTCCAGAGGAGTAACTGAGGAAGGTACTAGGGAAGAAGGGAAGAGTATTTTGACAGTTTCATTTTGGACATGGTAAATTTGAGATGTCAATGGGAGACAAAGGTGCAAAGAGAAGTATACAATATACTGAATGAGACTCAAGTTGAAGGGAGAGGTTCAGACTGGAAATCATTATTTAAGAACAACATGTAAAATATACAGGTGTTAATTAAAACATGAACCTGTAAGAATCAAGTTAAAAGATGTAGAAGGAAAAACAAAGGGAATTCAAGATAACCTCTGGAACACTCTAAAATCTGTATGTTTGGTAAAGTAGAGCAATCAACTGAAGGGACAGAGAAGGAGCAGCCAAAGTAATAGGGAGAACATTAGAAAGAAATGGTGTCAAAGAATGTAAGAAAGGAAAGCATCCAAAGCTTCTAAAAAAAAAAAAAATCAAATACAATCTCAGAAAGTGACTTTGCTAGATCAATCATGGCCACAAACTCTTTGGCATTCTCTCGTGAAGTGAGATTTCCAATTTCCTTGAATCTCAATATGCTATTGAGTGCTCTGACCAATAGAATATGATAGAAGTAACTCTGTGCCAATGTCTTGGCCTGAGTCTTTAGAGCCTGGAAACTTCCTTCCCTTCCTGGCTCTGAGACTGCTTTTCCTGGGGAAACAAGTCATCAGGAAAAAAATATAACTCCCCTATGGCCACCTTTCTATGAGGAACCCCAAGCTAGCTATATGAAAGACAACATTAAGAGAAATACATTAGTGTAGATGCCTATAGAAGATTCAAGTCTCACCTGCCTGATATGTTGTAACAGTATCAGAAAATCTCAGCAAAAACAGCCTAGCTAGTCTATAAACACTCAGAAATATGAGTTTGATAATAAATTGCTATTTTAAGTCTAAGTTACTGACTTTAAAAACTAACCCACTATAGGTGGCAAATTCTCTTCATTTTAATAAGATTTACAAAAACCACCTTTTTAATTTTGTTATCTCTAATTTTTTCAGATTATTTTTAAGTTTACTTTGTGTTATTTTCAATGACTTTACAAAGTAATATACAGTATCTTATTTTATAATATGATTTTCAAATTTTTCAGTTTCAAACTATGTACTTCTTAAATGCCATATTGCATTTTACTTCCAACTTGTCTGTAATCTTCCTGCTACCAAATTAGTTATCTTTTATTTTATAATCAATATTACATACAACAAATTATATCTGTATCTTTCTCACTATTGCTTTATTTCCCTCTTTCTTTCATAATTAATTGCCTTTTTGTTAAACTACACACTTCACACATTTCTTTAGAAAAGCTGGGGAATGATCTACCTGGTATTTTTTTTTTTTTTTTAAGAATTTATTTCTTTATTTGAAAAAGAGGAAAGAGATCACAAGTAGGCAGAGAGGCAGGCAAAGAGAGAGGGGGAAGCAGGCTCCCTGCTGAGCAGAGAGCCCAATGTGGGCTCGATCCCAGGACCCTGAGATCATGGCCCGAGCCAAGGCAGAGGCTTTAACCTACTGAGCCACTCAGGCACCCCTCTACATGGTATTTTTAAAAAATTTGACCACATTATTAAATGGCAGATTACCTGAATGCAAAATTCAAGTCAGGACATGATATAATTTTTCCAAGGTCATTTCAAACTTTTCTATTTTTGTTTTCATAAAAATTTCACCTGTTGGTCATCCCTTTATATAGTCATTATTGCTTACTTTAGTTGTTTCCATTTATCTTTGAAGTTCTACAGTTTTAGGACTTTGCAATTAGTTATGAATATGTATATATATTTCCTCTGATTGATATCCCTCATTGCCTTTACTTTTTAAAAAAGTTTTAATTTGGAATAATTCTTCAATGTTCTTTATCTTTTGCGACATTACATTTTCAAATTTTCATTTGAAGAGCCAAAGTTTTATAAATTGTCACTTGTTTTATAAATTGTCCTTTAGTTTAGCTTTGCCTAATATCTTATCATGATTAAGTTCACATTGTTCATTTCGGCAGAAATACAGTATTTATGACACTGTGTTTTCACATCAAGAGGCAGTGCAAGGTATTAGTTTGTCCATTATTGATTATGTAATTATAATTGCATACTTATCATCAAATTCCAATTTTCTGGCATTCCTTACTTTTGCATCTCTGTTCTCTTATATTAAGAATTTTGGCTCCAAACATCAGTATATTTACTTACTTGCTCAATCCGACAACACAAAAAGTAACATCCAAATTGCTATCCTGACACCACTGTGAAAAAGAAACCCAGAATTCTAAAAATTAAGAAGTGACAACTTATTCTGGATGGAATCACATGTATGTTGGAAATTACTATTTGTTTAAAATTACTTGGGACTGCACATAATTAACATTTATAATAAGCATAGTTTTAGGAAAGACATTGCAGAAATGAAGGAAAATCTCAGAGTCAGAGAATAATCAGGAGTAGAAGCCAAACATGGTTCATAGAGGTTAGAGGACTGTATCTATCCTTAGAGGTTAATTTTCTCATGGCTATAAACCCCAGAGAATCAAGGTGCTAAAAATAAGTTTTGTTATATAAAACTAAGAGGAAACTTTGTTACATTTATCAAGCTAGAAATACAAACTCTACACAACTGCACTCATTATAAGGGTGGTCATTTACCCCAAGTTATGAGTGAATAATGGAACTATTCACTCAAAACCAAAATTTGAGCCATGTACAACATGGGATAGAGTTTAAGTTCCACTAGCCAACCAGGTTGAGATCCCCTAACTAAGCTGTTAATGGGTAACTTGGTCTCAAATTGCCTATATATGTAGAAAACTGACAAAAGGAAAAACAAAACATAACAAAACAAACAAAAAAATAACTTTCCCAAGGGGACACTTCCATAAACCAGAGCATGTGTTACTCTCACAATATACTTCTGAAGATGAGTTCATTCCCATAAATACAGAATTCATGAGCAAATAACTCTTACTTTGGAAGTCAGCAGTCCCAACTAATATGAACATATCAGACCATGTGCTAGTGTACGAATACAATAAATATCATAGTTTACAAAACAGCAGGAAAACATAATTTTTATTGCAGACATGTGACAGAAGCCTCACTTATCAGTTAAAGCTGAATTCAGCCCCTGCTGTGGTTCCATATATTGCATAGTTTTATACCATCAGGAAGAACAAAATCACAAAAGTTTCATATTTCAGAATATCAGTTATCACATGAATTTTTGGAATATGGCTAGTATTTTGGTTAAAGAACAAAAAAAACTTGTTTTATTTCCTAACACTGAAGAAAAATTATGTAAGAGAGCTTTTGCTATCAACCCATTTGACATGTTTGGGATACGCAACATTTTAAAAGTAAGTAGGTGAATTCTTTGAATGTTTATAAAAATTGCGATTTTCTGCTAAAAAGAACTTTTCTATTTTATTCTGATTTCCATATTAATAGTTTTGTTTGCATAAAATATACCTATCCTATTTACTTTTTCTTGTTTGTGAATGCATTTTGAGCTCTTCTCAAATCCTTTCCACAGGAGCTTTATGGCAACATTTATTATCAAAAAAGAAAAAATAATAAATGTAAAATCAGCAGGAAACCAATGTATCTCCTTAAAGATTTCTCTCTCTAAAGTCTCTTGTGAATTCCAAATATGGAACTGACTAGGGAATATCAAAAGATTTGTTGCCCAATTAAAATGTTTATATATTCATTCCATTTTGTGTGCTGTTAAAATCAAAAACAGACACAAGCCTCAAAAATTTCCTGAACAGATAAAGCCAGTTCAGTTCAACAAGCAAAGCTTAATTTAATGCATTTTGCAAGACTAATTTGACCTGGGTCATTTCTTGCTTATACCTCTGGAAATCATAAGCAAAACTTACACTGTTCCCCAAATTTCATATGAGGCAACCATTAAACAATTCTTTATCATTTATATCATTTTTCATTTATAATCAATAGCCATGAAGATAAACAGTCACTGCCTCCTCACTATATATATATATATATATATATATATATATATATATATATATACTGCCTGTATAATAATATATATCCTGTATATCCTGACCCTTATTCCATGTTTTGGTTTGAGGGTGCTCAGTTCATGACCTTTTTTTTTTAATTTTAATTTATTTTTTCAGAGTTCCAAGATTCATTGTTCATGCAGCACACCCAGTGCTCCAAACAATACGTGCCCTCCTTAATACCCACCACCAGGTTCATGACCTTTTTGTTGTGTGCCCAATAAATGTTTACTGATCACTACTTTGATAATTCACTGGTTTAATCTCTTCTCTACTATTTCTGAACTTTTGACATTGCTTATCTTAGTCATGCTTCAAAGTTTAATTTGAAATTACATTTTTAATTTAATTAAAATTTTTAAAATTTCCTAATACTATTTCTGTGTAAAATTACTAATTATTCAAAAATAACTATAATAACTATGGTCAACTAATCTTCAATAAAGCAGGAAAGAATGTCCAATGGAAAAAATACAGTCTCTTCAACAAATGGTGTTGGGAAAACTGGACAGCCACATGCAGAAGAATGAAACTGGACCATTTCCTCACACCACACACAAAAATAGACTCAAAATGGATCAAAGACCTCAATGTGAGACAGGAATCCATCAAAATCCTTGAGGAGAACACAGGCAGCAACCTCTTCAACCTCAGCCGCAGCAACTTCTTCCTAGAAACATTGACAAGGCAAGGGAAGCAAGGGCAAAAATGAAC
>JAQQSY010006453.1:0-11045 GCA_028646535.1 Procyon lotor | reverse complement strand
TGGGTTAAAGCCTCTGCCTTCAGCTCAGGTCATGATCTCAGGGTCCTGGGATCGAGCCCCACATCAGGCTCTCTGCTCGGCGGGGAGCCTGCTTCCCCCTCTCTCTCTGTCTGCCTCTCTGCGTACTTGTGATCTCTCTCTCTCTCTCTGTCAAATAAATAAATAAAATATTGAAAAGAGATTTTACTTATTTGAGAGATGGGAGCATGCAAGAGCGGGGCAGGGGCAAAGGGAGAGGGAGAAGCAGACTCACCGCTGAGCAAGGAACCCAGTCCATCCCAGGACCCTGGGCTCATGACCTGAGCCGAAGGCAGACACTTAACCTACTGAGCCCCCCATGCCCAGCATGGAGCCCAATACAGGACTCAACCTTATGACCTTGAGATCATAACCTGAGCAGAAATGAGAGCCGGGTGTTTAACTGACTAAGCTACCCAGGCGCCCTATATCTTTATACTTAATGTAAGCTTTTAATACTCAGTGTGTAGTTAGTTCTTGCTTTTTAAAATCTGGGCCATTCTGTCTTTAACCGAAATTATTTTTTTGCATTTAATGCACTTATTGACATGGTTGGGTTTGTCTGCTCTCTTGCCATTTTTTCCGTTTCTTGCTTATTTCTTCTCCTTTTTCTCCTTTTGGTCTTCATTTTTTGTTATTTTTCCTCCTTTTTCTTTTTGATTCTCATTTGGATTAATCCAGTCCTTTCTTAGGCTCCTGCTAGAAACACTTGTCCCATCTGGTTGATGGGATCTTGTGGTCCACCCAGCCACTCACCCACTCTATGGCTGAAAGCAGGACCCGGAGAAGTTACCTCTCGTTGCCCCTGTCTTGCAAGTTCTTGTTTGGAAGAAAGCCTTGGCAAGGTGGGAGTCTCCCTCTAGTTCTTGTTTGCCTGGATTGTACGTTATTCGTGCATTTGAGTCATTCTGCCGGCCGTTCAGGAGAGACAGCCATCTTATCCTGAGATCACTGCTGGTAATTATCTCTGCTTTCCTGAAGTATGTTGCCACCACCCACAGATAGCCATCCACACTCCCCACAAGAGAAATTGGAAGATCTTAGGACCAGAAGGAAACTGAGCGTAGGGTCAGATTGTGGCATCGCCTGCACTGCCAGGCGGGCCGCACTGACAGCGTGTGCAGGCTTCTAGGGAAGTCCCCGTTCCTGAGCTCAGATTGACGAGGGGAGTGGGCTTCATAGTAGGTGGGCCGTCTGAGCACAAGATCCTGTGCGGGAGGGTGGGAAAGTGGACTCTGTGTTGGAGGAAAGACAGCGTCCTGGTGGCAAGGGTGGGGGTGGGGAGACCGAGGAAGTCCCATGAGCGCTCACCAGCAGAGCTTCTGCAGCTGAGATGGGGGGACTTGAAGATGTCTGTGTTTTGAAAAAATGAGTTTGATGCAGCAAAGGCAAGAGGCTGTGAAGGGGGTGGGGGCGGGGGCTGGCTGGCCAGCCGAGGGGCTCCCAGGCAGCCGGGCTTCCCACATAGACAAGTCGGGGCTTCTGCATTGTGTGGGACCTTTTACTCTTCTAAATAAAAACACTGGAGAAGAGAAATCTCATCTCCCATTAATGGTGTGACAGTGAAGAGATTTCACAGTCTCAAGGTACAGGTTTCACTTTGCTAAGGATATAGGCCTTATAGTCTGTATCGAACAGTGAAAACCTTGTTGCAGACAGCCTAGGCACTGGGAGCCTGGCCCTGAGACTCACCGTGCAGGGCAAACGTGTAGTCCAGGCAAAGACAGCAAGAGCCCGGAGAGGGTGGTGTGTGTGAGATGCAGAGGAAGGGCCGGGTCAGTAGCCCTTTCCAGGGCCGTGCGTGTGACGGAGGTCGTGGCACAAGGGTAAGCCCGGGTCGTTTGGCAAGATGGGGGTGGTGAAAGGAGGGGCCAGGCTGGGGGTAGCAGGGTTGCCGAGGGCCAGCCAAGCAAAGGTTGGAGTCTGTGAGGGGGTTTGTGTTCTCTTAGGAGATGGTCGGGTGTGGGCAGGACAGTAGGCACAGGGGAGGCTCAGGAAAACAGTTTGTTATAGTACAGCCTAGAGACGGGAGGTGTGGGCCTCACGGAGGGCCACATGGGGAAGTCCCCGGGGTGTCAGGAGGTAGAAGACTGGGTGGGGGAGCACTTAAGCCATGGCTTTTTTTTTTTTTTTAAGATTTTATTTATTTATTTGACAGAGAGACAGAGATCACAAGTAGGCAGAGAGGGAGGCAGAGAGAGACGGGAGAGCAGGCTTCCCGCTGACCAGAGAGCCCGATGCGGGTCTCGATCTCAGGACCTGAGATCATGACGTGAGCGGAAGGCAGAGGCTTTAACCCACTGAGCCCCCCAGGTGCCCAAGCCATGGGCTTTATTGGGGTTTCCATGGGAAAGACAAGGCAGGGTGGGATGGGCAGCTTAGGGCCCCTGGTGTGAGTACGTTTGGTGGACTCTAAGCTGTGTGGGTGGCCCCTAGTTGCCTGGGCCCTGGCCCGGGGATGATAAAGACAGAGGAAGATTGTCTCCTGAGATGTGTGGGCCCAGAGAGGAGTAGTTGCTCTGGACAGGTTAGTTTGCAGACCCCAGTAATGCTCTGGCTCGCCCCTTTGCCGTGTCTAAGGATTGGCACATTCTGGGAGGGACAGTCTGTCCACTAGCCGGAGAGGCTGCTTAAGATGTCAGACATGACCTCGCGCAGGGTATGCCGCACAGAGACATGTGGGGAGAGGTGCCTGGTGTTCACGCGGGTGGGGTTGGACCCTGAGAGGGAGGGTGGGTTGGAGAGCTGTTCCCTTTCTTGGAGTGGAGACGTGTCCCCGGTGCTGACACCGGGAGACTTGGGATGTGTTGGCCTTGGGGAGCCAAGGGGCCAGTGAGAGCACTGACGGGGAGTCGCCAGAGGGAACCGAGAGAGGCACAGGGCCCGTGCTGGGGGCGTCTGGGAAGTCCTTGCGGGCTTTGGAGCCAGACCCCGAGAGGGGGCACAGGGCCCGTGCTGGGGGGTCTGGGAAGTCCTTGCGGGCTTTGGAGCCAGACCCCGAGAGATTCGTTGGGGCGGTTCCCGGGGAGAGCCCCGTCCAGCGCAGGCTCGTGTCGGGGTGCACTTGTTGGACTTGGCTGTAGACTTGCTGAGGGTGAGGTCACACGATGTGGGGGACGTGACCCCTTCTGTCTCGGCTTGCAGCCTCGTGGCCGCCACCATGTTCTGGAAGTTTGACTTGAACACCACGTCCCACGTTGACAAGCTGTTGGACAGGGAGGACGTGACTCTGCGCGAGCTGATGGACGAGGATGACGTGCTGCAGGAGTGCAAGGCTCAGAACCAGAAGCTGCTGGGTTTCCTGTGCAGGCAGCAGTGTATGGAGGAGCTGGTGAGCCTCATCACACAGGACCCGCCCCTGGACATGGAGGAGAAGGTCCGCTTCAAGTATGTACGAGGCCGTGACCGGGGCCCAGAGTCGGGCAGGGCTGTGGGGAGGCGGTGGGTGGGCTGGAGGACGGCCGGAGCCGGGGCTTCTGGCAGGAAAGCCCGCTGTAAACATTTACCCCATCCGAGAAGTAAGGAGGCTGCTCCCCGTGGGGTTTGTTTTTGTGATTCTGGCATCTCTGCGTATGTGATTGCTCGTTCTGAGCTGCAGTGGGTGACTGTGTTGGAGTGTTTTGGGTGAAATGTGCTGAGAGCAGACTGACCCCAGGACAGACTGCAGCGGATGGACTGCGCCCCAGCGGGAAGCAGGTCCCAGGCTGCTGAAAGTGCCCATCGGGAGGCATGGGCAGCCTGTGACCCCTTGACCGTGGGGACTGCCTCACTGCGGGGCTGTGGGGCCTGAGGAAAGAGGCCATGTCATTAGCGGTACTGACCATTCTCAAAGTTTTTCCTAAAATGTTTCATTCAGCAGTTGGCTAGGATGTCAGGACATGACAGAAGGGAAGTGGTGGTGTGGCTAAGGACTTGGGATGAGGACAGAGGAGTGTGAGCGAGAGGGACAGGGCAGGGCGACAGCGCCTGGGGCTAGTGACACGGGAGTGGGGGCAGACAGGCAGCCCTCAGGTGCTCCTGTGTCCACGGGGCGACACACCGTGTGCGGTCATAAGATCCTAGGACAGGGACGGCTGACTGGCCCACAGGTCCAATCCTGTCTTTGTGTGGCCTGCAAGCTAAAAATAGTCTTACGTTTTTGCGTGGTTGAAAAAAAAGGAGTAGTACGTTGTTACACATGAAATTGATATGGAGTCTACATTTCAGTTGTCCAGAAGAAAGTCTTGTTGGAAGGCAGCCACACTCAGCCTCTGGTGGTCACAAGGGCAAAGTTGACAGTTACGACATAGACTGTCTACAATATTTACTCTCTGGACCTTTACAGAAGTCTTTGTTGACCTCTGTCTTCGAGGGAAAAGAATGCTGGAGAGCGCAGCGAGAAGTGCCTGTGGCAGGGGACCGTCGATTTAGGGACACCCATTCCGGGCCGTCACTCATGGCCTCTGACGGGGAGCTGTGTAGATGCTGGCAGAGGAGAGCCCCGGATGGAGGCGGCAGCTTGTTGGTGGGGGGCCTGTGGGTTTAAGGGCGTGGTGGCCGCGTGTGGAAAGTCAGATGGAAGCCATTGTGCAGGGCCATGCCTGCTCGGTGCCCCGCGTCGCTGTGGGTGGCCCCCATCCCTTTCACCCTCTTGCCCCAGAGGTGTCCTGTTGGGTGTTAAGTTACGTGTTCTCTGCAGAGAGGGCATCGGTTAACAGGGCCGGGAGCTGCGGTGCGGGCAGTGTGCTCTGGAGCGGGGCGAAGGGTCCCAGAGTGGCAGCAGTGAGCCAGGAGTTTGTGTGCATCGGCTGCGAGTTTGGGGGAAATGAGTAGTGGAGGGTACGGAGCCGAGCGAACCAGGCAGTGAGGGAACTTACCTCCGGGGGAGTGAGCGTGTAGACATAGGTAGGGTGAGCCCGACTGCTCAGCGGTGCCTGGTGTCTCCGTGCTCCTCCGAGGGCGGCGCAGGCCCTGGGCTTCACCGAGAATTGTGCTGTGATTTCATGGCGTGAGGGTGAGGGGCAGGTGGCAGGGTAGTCCCATCTTCATCTTCCATCGTGGGAGGTTGGTTTGTAACGTCGGAAGGTGACAAATGAAGACGTACGTCTGTACTTAGAAACCTGGAGGTTAACCACAGAGCTGAGGACAGGCGTGGGCTGAGCAAGGACACAGGAGGCGGGAGGCTGCTCCTCCTCACAAGCCTGTCAAACTGAGTTTGGAAGCACGTGCACATGTCCCAAATCAAAAAATAAAATTTTTAATTTTAAAATCAGTTTGATTTTAATTGGAATCAAATCGAAGCTTCCTTTTTGAGTAAAGGAGCAGGATGGATGGCTAGAGGGCTGAGGTGGCAAGAAGGGGGCAGAGCGCGTGAGTGCGGCCGCACGCTTGCCTTCCCGGGGCCCCCGCCCGGGCCCCTCCGCCCCAGGCCGCTGCCCACCTCGGCCAGCCTGGCCTTCGCGCCTCTGGGGCGGCGGGGCTGAGCTGTGCAGCTGTCACGTCCCCTGCCCGGCTGCAGGCCGGCCTCTCCCGGTAGTGGGAGCCCCAGCCGCCCCTGTTCCGGGGGAGCTGCCCCTGGTGGTTTGAGGTCAGAGAGTGGCCACTGCTCCTGCTGAGAGCCGGAGGCTGCCGCAGGCAGTGAGGGCTCTGTGCAGCGGCCCTGGGCTGAGCTCACCCCCTGGTCCAGCTTGAGAGCCTCGAGGAGTAAGAGCCTCCGCCATTCGAGGAGTAAGAAGAGAGTCGGCGGACAGACAGCAGGCGGTGCTGCTGCTCTTGCAGAGTGCCGTGGGGGAGGGCGTTTCCGGCTGATCCAGACCACAGTTCCCAATGCCCACCCGTCGGGAAATGGGGCGGCAGCAGGACAGCCCCTCAGAAAGGACACCCTCCGGAAGACCCTGAGGGGCTGCAGGTCAGAGCAGGGAGGGTGGCGGAGCCCAGTGGCCCGAAGACCCCCTGGGGGGCCGCCAGTCTTGGCCCAGAGGGAGGTGTCTGCAGCGCCAAGACGGTTCCCTTCATCCACACGCTGATGAGCCCGGGCCCACCTTCCATGTTGCAGGACCTCATTGTCATCGTCTTTGGTTTCCTTCCTGCGGGGAAGGAAAGTAGTAGTAGCTTCCTGAGGAGGAGGACCGCGTGGGGGCCTGACCGTGCCCTGTTCCCCTTTCACGCTCGGTTGAAACTCCCTTTGGTTTAGACTCTGCACGGACACCACTTGATGTGCTTCAGAAGGCTCCACGGTTGGCTCCTCTTCCTGGCCTTGTTGCTGACCCGCCAGATGCAACGGGACTCCCGGGTTTTGTCTCCTCCAGGGGGCACTTGCGCCCTTGTCTGGTCCCCTCGTCCTGTGAGATCACCCCCCGGGGTCGGGACAGGACACTTTTAACCAGAGAGGTTTTAGAGTGACGTCTCAGCCCTAAGCACCTAGACGCTGAGTCCGGCTTCTTTCTTGTCACTGATGTGTAGGTATCCCGGGCCCTTCCCGCCCGTCAGTTCATGGCCTTCCCCTCAGGGAAACTTCCTCTGTTGTTTCTTGGATAATCTTCTCCCTACAGGCCTGCCCTCTGTTTTCTCTTCCCGGGACTTGTAATCAGGTGTTAGACCACCTGAATTAATGCTTTCCTCTCCGTTTCGCTGTTAATGTCTTGTCTTTGCCTTTCTGTCTGCGTCTGAGAGGCTTCTTCACATGCTATCTTCCTGTCCTTTTACTGATTTGTAAGCTTTCTATCATATCTTTAATTGAAGAGGTCTTTCTTGTTGTCAGATATTTTAACTCTAAGCCTCCATCTCTTGCTCGTGGCCACTCTGTGTTGGGGCAGAGTGTTTCTGGGACTTTGCTCTGTTCTCCGTACTCTCTGTCATTGCCCTATGCGCCTTGTCTTCTGGCAGCTGTTTATTTGGTCAGTTCCTTCTGAAAGAGAGGCACCAAAGCCTGTGCAAGGTCTGGGGTCTGAGTGGGGCTTGCTCACCATGCTCCCGCGTGGGCGACAGGTGACCAGCGGCTTGGTTAGACGATGGCTGCTTGACTTTTCCCTCTGTCCCACAGTTTCTCCAGAGAATGATCCTCCCTGCTCGTAGCTTCGGGATGAGGACCTGACAGCAGTTTGAGTCAGAAAGTTCTTTTTTTTTTGACCAGACCCCCACCCTCTGTTTCTGGATTGTGTCCCATTGACCCCTCGGCTGTGGCTAACGTCTCCAAGTCAGGAGCCGCTCTTATCCATCTTTTCCAGGGGATAGCTTTTGAGTCCCGTGTACTGGCAAGGGAAGGGCAGGAGGCCTACTGCTCTCCTGAGCCAGGCCTCCCACCCTGCCTGGTTAGCCGCTGCCTCTGTGTCCAGGCCTCTCGGGTGGTTTCCAGTGGGCACTCCCTCTGTGGCCACCTGAGACTTAGCTTCCCTGGTGCGCCATACCGTCCTCTGGGCCTTGCCAGGACTCATTTCCTCTTTTCTTCCTTTTTTTTAAAAAAAGATTTTATTTATTTATTTATCTATTTATTTATTTGACAGAGAGAGAATACAAGTGGGCAGAAAGGCAGGCAGAGGGACAAGAAGAAGCAGGCTCCTTGCTGGCCAGGAAGTCTGACGTGAGACTCAATCCCAGGACCCTGGGATCATGATCTGAGCCAAAGGCAGACGCGTAACCGACTGAGTTGCCCAGGCGCCTCTCCACTTTTCTTTACTTGTCTTTTTACCTTTGCATTATTCGTGTAGGAGTTTAAGAGGGGAAGATAACAAGCCTGTATGTTTGATCTGCCCTATCTCACTGAGTTCCTGTTCCTTATATAAATTTTGGAACCTACTAAAGCAGTACCTGTCTTTTTGAAGAATAATTATAAAATACCAATAAAGAAAACCTTAGTCCCTCTACCTAGATGTAACCTTCGAGGGTCAGTGCCTTGTAGCTCGTCTTGCCACCTGTGTGCACGTTTGCTTGTGTGTGGAAACCAGATTGGGGCCTTTCCATGTGCTCTGGAAACCTCCTGAAGGGAGTCTGTACTTTCCTCTGGCCTTGGTGCTTTTGTACCGTCCAGACATCTTCTCTTGTAGTTTGGAGTCTGGTGGACACCTGTCTGCCTGTGTGATGTGGGGCCTGGCTCTGGCTTTCAGGGTCACTGTGTCCTGGCCCTCCTGGCCCTGGTGGCTGCGTGTCTTCCTCCATGCGGGTTTCACGGTGCTGTGGTGACTGTCTGGCCCTTGTACCCATGCCGTGACGTGGGTGGGCCTGCGCTGCCCAGTGCCCCCGCTCCCAGCCTGGGCCTGGGTATGTAACTGGGCTACCGCTTTGTGAGTGCAGCAGGTGTTCACAGCCAGCTTGTGCACACGGCACTGTTTCTCTGAGCTCTAGCAGGTGCTTTCTCTTCTCTGGGCTGATGAGAAACACCTGTCCCATAGTCAGACCTAGATTTCTCGGTCTCTTCGTCCTTCCTCCTGCGGTTGGCTGCCATGCTCTGCTGCTTCCTCTAGAGTCTCTGCAGCCCAGGGCTCTGTAGCCACCCCACGGTGACCACCTTGGTTTAGGCCTATGTGAGGGCCTGTGTTGGTGCTGCCAGGAGCAGGAGGTCATAGTGGGCTGACCTTGACCCCAGGCTTGCTGTTTTATGCACAGCCCTGTGGGGGCGGGTGGGCGCTCGTACCTCCATGTTCAGATGGGAAGGCCCAGGCACAGAGGTTAGGTCATGTGCCTGCAGCCACAGAGAAACAGCTATGCCCAGGGCAGTCGGCCCCGGCAGGACCACACACCACACTCCTGTCTGCTCTGGCCCCGTCTCCCTCACCTGCACTCCCGGATGTACCTGGACATGGCATCAGGCATTGCTATTATTATTTTGAAAGATTTATTTATTTATTTTAGAGCGGGAGAGAGAGCAGGGGGAGGGGCAGAGGGAGAAGAAAAGGGAGAGAATGTCCAGCAGACTGCCTGCTGGGCTCAGAGTCCGACACGGGGCTCGATCCCACGGCCCTGAGATCATGACCTGAGCCAAAACCAAGAGTGGGACGCCCAGCCCCAGCCGGCTGAGCCCCCCGGGCGCCCCGGCACCAGGCATTGTTAATGGCCCTGTTGTTGTGGGCCTGTCCCGGATGCAACGGGTTGCCGGGTCGCTGTGCCTGTCCCAGGGGCAGTGGCAGTGGCCCTGTGTCTGTGAGAAGGTGAGGCAGGGAGCAGAGGGTTGTCATGGGTTACGTGTGATGGGATCGAGGTTGTTTTGTATCTGGTCATTTCTGTGCACTGGTGTTGGTAATTTGCCCGTGTAATGCCTCGTAACTGCTACTGCCCCGTGAGCCGCTGCTGCGGTGCTTCTCCAGCCCAGGGACGGGCTCCGTGCTTGTTGGTGTGCAGGGATGGGGAGGGCGTGGGGAGGGACGGTGCATGCAGCGGACCCAGGGTCACTGTCCGTGCGGTCACAGAGGGGAAGGACCTGGCCGGTGGGTGTGGGGGGAAGCCAGAAGACTAATGAGCACTATTTAGAGAATGCAGTAGAGTCAGAAAATGTGACGTATCGTGCTGTAGGGTACAAGGAGCAAGGAAAACATGTGTTAAACATACGGAGCTTGTTGTAGTCGGAAATGCCCGTTGGTCACGGGATATTCGTATTTTTACTCTGTTCCAAGATCTGATCCGACCGAGGACCTGCTTCCTGAACGGCTGGTCGCTGAAGCAGCTCCCTGAGAGCTGGGCAGTCTAATTTCACCCCCAGCTGCTTGCGTTGTGCCCCCTTAGGTACCCGAACACAGCCTGTGAGCTGCTGACCTGCGATGTGCCGCAGATCAATGACAGACTAGGAGGGGATGAGACTCTGCTGAACCTTCTCTACGATTTCTTGGACCACGAGCCGCCCCTCAACCCTCTGCTCGCCAGTTTTTTCAGCAAGACCATTGGCAATCTCATTGCGAGAAAAACTGACCAGGTAAATAATCTGCCAGACCCGTGTTTGGGGTTCAGGGTGGCTGGCGTGGCTGATGCGGGTACCTCTCGCTGTGGGCTGTCCCCATGCGACCTGTGCTGGTCGGGCTTGGAGAGCGCGTCCCACAGTTCCCCGGGGCGCAGCTGGAGCAGCGTGTGCTGCTGCCGGGGAGTCGGAATGGGGTAGGGAGCGGCTTCCTGCGGGCAGTTCTGCCGCCGCTCCTGCCGCCCCTGAGAGCCGCCCAGGACTCAGGCCGAGCTGGCTCGTGCTGTCCCGACCGGTCAGAGGCACGAGCAGCAGGGACATGCCTGTGTCCTGACAGGCTCCAAGCTCTGCTGTTCTGCTGGGGCGGCAGTGTTTATGGGTCTGGACACGTCCTGTCTCAAAGCAGACCAAGGGCACCTTACGGCGTCAGGCTTCTGTAAAAATAGCAAATTCGTCTCATCAGGTGGAGCACCGTGTCAGGTCCGTTCTTGCTCCTGCGCGTGTTCACGCTTCTGTGCCACACATGCTGTGCACACGCAGAGAGAGGGCGTGTGGTGCAGCAGGGCCTCAGGCCTGCCACCAGCCCCGGTGGCCAGTCCCGGGGAGGCCGTCACCTTTGTCCCTTCCCACCATCCCCAGTGGGTCATTTCAAAACAAGCGCCAGCTGTCGTAGGATTTAATTGTTCACGTTACCACACATACCTCTAAAACATAAGGAGTTTAAAAAATTCTTTTAATTGAAACTCTAGGAGGGGACAAGACTGCTGAGCAAATTGCATTATCACACCCCAAACACATTCACTGTAAGTGTTCCGTGTCATGAACTATCCAGCGAGGGAAGGGGCCACTATTTGCTGTGCATGTCAGCAGTTGTGGGGGGGCAGCCTGCAGACAGACCACTGCTCCCTTGAAGAAATTGTTGGCATGTTGGAAATGTTCTGTGGAATGTACGTTTCACAGGATCCTGAATCTTAGCAAGGGACCTGGAACTGTCACACCTCAGATATGTTCTGAACCTTCAGGGGAGAATTGCAGATAGAGGTGGTGCCCGTGGAGAGAGGGGGTATCAGTGGTGCCAGAACACGACAGTGAGTCCTGTCCCGCTAGTGACTGCTGGGCTCGGTGTGGCTGTGGGGCAGGTGGGGGGTCGGTGTGACTGTGGGAC
>JAQQSY010006452.1:0-11046 GCA_028646535.1 Procyon lotor | reverse complement strand
CTTGCTGCAACGCACCCCACTCCCCTTCGGTCGACCAAGGTCGACCAACCGTCGCCTAGGTAACAGGGAAAGATAGTCAACCCCAACCTTGGGGAGAACAAAGGAACAGGCCACTTCCCCATTCCAAGGATCTGTGCGGCCTGGCACGTATCTCTCACTAGCCCAAATTAGGACATGTACCTCTCCCTAAAATGATTGGTGGAAATATGTGACTCAGTGTAAAACGGTTGGCTGCCTGCGTGCAGACCCCAATGTGGTGTCTTAAAACTATTGGCTACTAATGCACGGGTTTTGCTGTAACAGATAGTAACATTCTATATAAGGTCCCCCGAGGGGGGGCTCGGGGCTCTCAGCTGCAGACTGGTTCAAGGTCCCGCTGTGAGTCCGAGCCGGCTTGAATAAACACCCTTTGCATCTTGCATGAGAGCGTCTCTTGGTGTCCTCCATTCGCCACAGGCTTCTTAACCCTTTCAATAGGAAGTTAAGAGACCCCCTAAGCACCACCTGTGTACTTTTACACTTCATGATGAGAGAATACATAACCACCCAAAGGTTAAGGGGATAGATTTATCAGTCTCTCTGGCAGTTGAATACAGCCATGAAGTAAGTTTGCACCAATGGGATTATAAATAGATGCATCAACTGGTAGTTCAAGTAACTTCCTTAAAAAAATAGATATTTCATGTCTCCTGCTCCCTTTTTTCTCAGTTTCTTTTTCTCTCCTGCTCCCTGGAATGTGAATGCAATGACGAGAGCTGAAGAAGCCATCTTTGACCATGCGGCGATCTGAGACTAGGAAGTCATCCACTTCATAATAAGACAGAACAAAGGAGGGTCTGGAGGGCCTTGTGAGAGCAGAGTCATGATTTAGCTTGGACCTTACCTTTCCACTATTACCTAAGTTAAAAACAAAATTCTCTCTTATTTAGGTTACAGATATCATGAGCCTTTTTTACTCACATGCAGACCTAATCTTAAATGATTTTTCTTCCAAGTGTATGATTTCTATGTCTATCAGTATAGTAAAATTCCATAGTTTGAATAAAGCCTTAAGTCAAGAATGATATATATCTCCAAGGATTTCCTTCTTAGAAAGTTAGGTGCTTTTCCACTTATTTGGGACTTGGAAGAAATGACAGAAAATGGTTTTACCTCTCAAAGCCAACACACAATTAGGGGACCAAGTGGATTGATGTTAAAAAGATAAGAGAGAGAAAAAGTTTCTTTAGATTCTATGACACTTTGTTGTCAGCTCTGGTTCTCATTGCTAACTGCCTGATGCTTCCATGTGGATGAAAATTGTTCTATCCTTCCACAGATAGGGGAGCAAAATATGTGTGACTGTTTCTTGGGAGAATAGCCAGTCTACTATTGTCTTAAAAATTATTAAGCTGGAGGAGTGATAAGAACCCAACAAGAAAGTTCAATCTGCGTGGCCTGAACCACTGTTTGCCCAGATCTTTAGGTTACTCTTTTTTTTTTTTCTAAAGATTTTTATTTATTTATTGGACAGAGAGAAAGAGACAGCGAGAGAGAGAACACAAGCAGGGGGAGTGGGAGAAGGAGAAGCAGGCTTCCCCCTGAGCATGGAGCCTGATGCAGGGCTCGATCCCAGGACACTGGGAGCATGACTTGAGCTGAAGGCAAACACTTAACGACTGAGCCACTCAGGCATCCTTTTAGGTTATTATTCTTAAGGAACAAATGGAAGGAAAAATATAATTACTCATGTCAGAGGAATTATAATAAGACTTCTTCAGTGAGGACATTTCTGAGAAACTTCGAAAGTGCTCTACTAAACCCTGCAATGAGAGAAGCTAGAATAAGTTACAGTGTTGTCAGTGAAGTCAGGTCTCTCCTACTTATTGCTTCTCTTCCTTTCCTTGATCTAAATCTGAAGGATCCAAAGGCAGTCTAGTTAGGGATGGGACGAGGAGAGGAAGTAGAGCCACAGAAGGCAAGACAGAGAAGATGCCTTCCATGTCCCATGCTGCTGTTTGTTGCATGATGCAAACCCAGGATGAGAGAGAAAAGAGGCTTTTTAAAAAGACTGTTTCAGTTTTACTGGCCATTTTGATAACCACACTTAAGAATTCTTATGATTAAAATTGACATTCTCTCATCTAATTGTGATCGAAAAATATGAAACCTAATCTAAAATTGATTCAAGATATAGAACAGATCTAACTTGAAGAAGAATTTAAAGAACCAGTTATCTTGGGGTGCACTCTGTGTGTGTGTGTGTGTGTGTGTGTGTGTGTGTGTGTGTGTGTTGGGGATGTCTATGTATCCATATGTTTGGAATTGGGAAAAAAATATCTATTTGTTTTTTTTTCACCTGCACCCTATGGACTTCTGCTCTTTCACCATGTAAGTAACCCAATTTTTAAAAGCACATGTTGACTGCTTGGACTGTAGGGTTGCATCAGTAAAAGCTATGAGAAAATTTCAAGCAGTTCATGGAAGTGACCAGAGTAGACTGAACTTTGAAGAAGGTAGGCCAAGATGGAGGGAAGTAAATTCAGTGTATATTTTGGAGGTGTCTCCTAAAACATTTCTAAGTACAGAGACTTTATAGAAGTCTGTCTCACCATCAGTGGTACAATTTCCCTTAGAGAGACTAACTATCCACCTCCTTTTTCATATTTTTTCAGTCATTATATCATAGAGAGGAATTGCCTATTTACCATTCTATTATACATTATTTCTTATGGTAATATATAAGTTATTACCTATATTTTTATACGTAATTATAGATAATTACCTATATAATTACTTATATATTACCTTATATATAAGGTATTACTTATACCTTATATTACTTATATATAAGGTAATATATAAGTAATTATATATATATTATATACCTTGGTCACAACCCTTTCCCAAAGTGATTCTTGGATGTGAATTTCTTACCATACATTCAAACAATAATAGGTAAGTTTTCTTTTAGATGATTTTGAGAAACATTTTCCTAATATTTAAGGAAATCAGTTCATAGATACAACATGAACAGTGGAATTAAAAATATATATATCATATATATACATTGCCTACATGCATATCATATGGAGAAACTTACAAATGGATAAAATATAAAAACATTAATCTTCATCATTTGCTACGGTACATGTTACATGGGACAGTTATTTTTTAAGAAAGTTATTGCCCAGAATTTATAAAGCAGTTTTGTTTTCACAATGTTATTCTTGTTTTTTTATTAAAATATTTTATTTATTTATTTGACAGAGAGAGAGAGAGAGAGGGAACACAAGCAGGGGGAGTAGGAGAGGGAGAAGCAGGCTTCCCTCTGAGCAAGGAGCCCTTTGCTGGGCTTGATCCCAGGACGCTGGGATCAGAAACTGAGATGAAGGCAGATGCTTAACACAACTGAGCCACCCAGCCACCCCTCACAATGTTATTCTTAAAAAGATTATCTGAGGGGCTCCTGGGTGGCTCAGTGGGTTAAAGACTCTGCCCTCACCTCAGGTCATGATCTCAGGGTTCTGGGATCAAGCTGGCCTCAGGCTTTCTGCTCAGCAGGAAGCCTGCTTTCCCCTCTCCCTCTGCCTGCCTCTCTGCCTACTTGTGATCTCTCTCTCTGTCAAATAAATAAATATATCCTTAAAAAAAGTATATTAATATAAAACTATAATCTGAAATCTATTAAAAAAAACAAAAACAAAAACCTGAGCCATCAAAAAGCTGGGAAGTAAGGTATAGGAAAACTTCCAGCTCAATTCTAAAAGAACAAAACACCCAAATTATTTTTTTTAAATAATAGTCAATACCTTTGGATAATCTTTTTCATAGAATATGCAAAGCTGTTCAACATTTTATTTTTTGTCTCAAGGACACGTGAGCCAACTGTTATGTATGATGTATCTTATAGGGATTCTGAGACTAGCATGACTTATGTTCATAATATTTGAATGTTTTGTATTTTTTCTCGGACTTATCTACACATTTGTGTCAGTGCCAGTAAGAGAAAGGGGAAAAAAAAGAAAAATAATTTGATCCACATTCTTAAATGCTTAAAGCTATAACTGTTCTTGCTCTTTGCTTTCTTGTTGCAGGACATAATATATATTTTTCTCATTGAGTGAACGAGGTGTACCTACAATTTTAACAACATCACTATAATCTGAAAGGGATGTAGCTAACAGCAGCACCACAGCACAAAGCACATGCTGCTTTTGACTGACAATGGCAAGAAGCTAACACACCATTCTTTTGTCTAGACACTCTCTTCCTCCCAAAGTTCAGAATAAACAAATTCAAGACGTGCAGCTGCACTGGCGTTACATACAGACAAGATGGTAAACACAATCTGACTTTCTTCCTGTTAGAGTAGGCACAGATACTGGAAAACATGTTTCCTATACTGTATATACCACATTTCATCTGCCAGAGGAAAAGCCTAAAGAACAATGTGCTTATGCCTCCGTGTGTTATGTGGACAACTGCCACATATTTCTACATGATTATATTCTCTCTCATTCATCATAGATATAGTCACCAAAGTTATATTGTTTTAATTCACCAATATTAAACCAAGAGCCTGCTTAGAATCAAGACTGCTTTATGTTTTTCTAACATCACTCCATTTGGGATGAAAGAATAAGCAAATGGAATAGGACAGAATAAAATTCCACCTGCCTTTGTAAGATAAATGTATTGTCTCTCTATATATAGATAGACAGATAGATAGATATTGCTATAGATAGATATAGGTAGATGATATATATTATAAATCTGGGAATATGGCAAACAAATATTTTATTCTAATTTTTCACTCCATTGTTGAACATATTTACCTATATCTTGCAGCATTATTATCCACAATCTTCATAAATAAAACTTGTTAGTATAAGACTAACTAGGGATAAAAGCACATGGTCATCTCACATAAATGGTTCCAATTTAAAAAAAAAATTATGAATGGAGAAGTTTAATTTGAAGGGCACATATCCACACCATAGATGTTTCTAAAATGTAATCTCAAGTATCTTATGTTTTATTAATATATTTAATATATTTTAATAATAAGATATATCCATTTGATTATTGAGGTGATGCTTTTTGTTCCCCAAGTGACGTGTTCTTTGGGTCACCTTGTACTTCAACTTTAAGGGCAGTGGGCAATTCTGAACGTGTGAACAGCACCTCATTACCATCATGCTGTGGCTCCCTGCTTTTCTGCATTGGGGTTTCTCTGAAGATAAATCTCATTCATCCTTCCAGTGGCTACAACCTGGAAAGGCAGTGTGGCAGATGAATTTAACACCTCTGAGGATGATTTTCAATTTTTGAGGGATGACAGAAGTCAGTAGTTAAATGTTCCAGTCTCTGTTCTTAGGATGGACAATGTAGAAAAATATTTTCTATATTTCTCTGTAAGTTCCTACAGAGTCAAGCATTTATTTGTTACCCATAAAGTGACCTTGATAATAAACCTTTCACTTGGCTTTTCTTCCTTCCTGTCTCACTCCTCGAATTTCCTCACCTACTTCTTTGATCATCATTCAAGACAATACACATTTACTCAAGTCATCTTCTTAGGCTGTCCATTTATGAATCCCAAATGAGGACAGTTACCAGTAAGAGACTATGCTACACAGAACAGGATAAAATGTACATCTCATAATAACCCACTTAATTTTGTATCAATAAATTGTGATACATATTAGCACTTCGAGACTCTCGAATTGCACGTGAGAATCTAATAAAATATTGTAGACCCTCTACAGAGAAAAATGTAAGGAGCCTGTTTATCAGGAAGTCCCACACGTAGTCTGAGTTCCATAAACATCAGATTGAGAACTTCTACGCTAAATAATATTTATAATTTTTTAAATAAAATATTAGTTTTTTATTCCTGTCTGCTTCATTTTGCATCATATAGGCAAATCCCTGAGCAAAATGTCAAGAACCACATGTGTGGCAAATGCCAGTATAAAGATGACACCATGTTGTCCTTTGCGGAGAAGCCCACAAAGATAGTCTCTCTTTGCCCACCTTCCATATTCCCCGTCTATTGGCAAAGTGAATCCTTCATTACTGTTTCAAAGACAATTTTATACAATTATCTTTCAGGGATTGCAATGCCCATTAGTGAGTAGAAAAGAGAGTTAATGAAAAGTGTTGTGCCTTACAATGCATCAAAAACTTTGAGTCAAAACTTTTTTCTTTTTTTTTTTTTTCATATTCTTTTGGAAAGTGAAGAAAATAAGATACTTCTGAATATGGAGAATTCTGAAGCATCGAGGTATTATTTTGCAGAGAAATTTCATTTTAATTCTTACTAAAAAAGAACATCTTCCTCCTCAACACTGAAGACTTCCTACAGCCAAGAATCATAGAATTAATTTCTGCTACCATATTTTAGTGAAAGAAGAACATTGTTCTAAAAATTTCACTTTGTCTTGGGTAAAGACAAACACTATTTTCTCACAGTCAAGATGTGGAAATTCTAAAATATAATGGCTCTGTAATAGCCACAAACCATTTGGTGTGTCATCACAACTAAAATTGCAGAAATTAAGACAAATGTCAATGTTTGTCTTCCAAACATTTAGATTACTTTGTTCTTAATATATTCTCATAAAATCCCATAAAATTCATATTGAGAATTTCTGCTTTCAATTACTTTTATAATTTTTTAAAATAAAATTTTAGTTGTGTATTCTTGTTTGTTTCATTTTATGCTCTGCAGGCAAATCATACACAGCATAAAATAAAATTTATGCAGGAAACATTTGGTGTAAGAGGCAGGAAATATTTGGTGTGAGAGGTTTGGGATTGTACAGGCTACAGTTGACTGTTATTCCAGACTAAACTATCCAAAATAGGTAAAATACATTACCAAGAAGAGTAGGGATCCTCCAGAAATTTCCTTCCATGTGAGTAGGATGAAATATGTCTGGAAAGGTGGGGAAAATTAAAATGGTAGAAAATTATTTTGGAGTGAAGCCAATTTGAAGATAAAGAAGCAAGACTAAGAACCTAGAGCTATGGAGACTTTCATAAAGCATGTTAAAAAGAAATTATCTGAGTCCAAGATGGCAGAGGACTAGGAACTTTAGTTTCATCTGGTCCCAGGAATTCACCTAGATAGCTATTAAATCATTCTGAACACCTGTGAGCTCAACTGGCGATCTAAGGAAAGAATAGCTGCAACTCTACAAATAGAAAAGCAACCACTCTCTGCAAGGTAGGAGGTGCAGAAAAGTGAATCCAAGGTGATATTTGGGAAAACAGACCATAGGCAGGGGTCGGGGGGGAGGAGGGAGCCTCCATCAGCCAGTGCTGGAAACTGATATAGCAGTGGAACACAAAACTGGAACTTGTAAAAGTCTGCTCCATTGAGGAATATCCTTGCCTCAAAGATGCTCAGGTGGCAAAGCAGGGTGGAATCCTAAGTGGAATCCTAAGTGAGACTGTGTGGTCTCAGGATGCCCAGGGTCACAGAATACCAGGGGTGCTTGAGTGCAGCAGAGTTCCCGGGCATCTGATCAAGGAAGCCGATTGCAATCAGCGAGCCCAGGGGTGGACTCTCAACTTGGTGTTGCCATAAACTGTGAATGGTGCCAGGGTCCAGTGACCACTGCCCAAGCAGGGGCCCAGCAAGTGGCAGAACCACAAGAACCACCCCCACCCCTGAAGAAGCAATGTGGGTGTGTGCCCCAGAAGTCTGCAGGATTTGAAGACTTAAAACAGGGTCATGTGCCTGAGATAGAAATACTCAGTCAGAGGCTGGGTGAACAAGGAGTGTGGCCAGAGATCACGGAGACAGGAGTGATTGACTGTTTTTCTCTGAGGGCTCACTGAAGACTGGGGTCCTGAGGTTTTGGCTCCAAGGCTGGGAATTGGGAGGCCATCATTTTCATTCTTATCCTCTAATGCTGCATGGAAAACCTTCAGGGAATAAAAGCCTTGTAGAGAAAACTGGAGCAGATTACTTAGCCTGGCCCCCTGGCAAGGGTGAAACAATTCTGCCTGGGACAAAGACACCTGAGAATCAGCACAACAGGCCTCTCCTATATAGAAGATAAGTGAAAACATCTGGCCAAAGACCAAAATTACAAATCACACAGAATTGCAAAACTCTAACTCTAAGGGAAAAAAAGTACATAGAATTCATGTTTTTTCCCCAACGATTCATTAGTCTTTCAATTTTATTTTTTTCTCTTTTCTTTTCAACGAATTTCCTATTTTATCAAAGCTTTTTTAAAAATCTTTTCAAATTATCTTTTTACACTTACATTCTACACTTTCACTGTATTTAATTATATATATAAATTTCTTCTTTCTTTACAGTTTTGGGATGCAATTTCTTCAAACAGACCAAAATACTCCAGACTAGTGTACTGCTCTGTTCTCTTCACCTGTCTGATCTTATTCTCTCTCTCTCTCTTTTTTTTTTTGTTAAAGACTTTTTTAATTTGCAACTTGAGAGTTTCATTCTATTCTTTCAATGTAATTACAATGTAATGAATTTTATTTTTGTATATATACATAAATTTTTCTTTCTTTACAATTTTGGAATATAGTGTCTTCTAAAAAACAGACCAAAATATACTCAGAACATAGTGTATTGCTCTGTTCTGTTCTCCTGTCTGTTTATACTCCTTTATTTTTTCTTTTTGTCTTGTAATTTTCATTTTTACACTTACATTCTATCCTTTCAATTTGTTTAGTTTTATTTTTATACATATATAAATTTTTCTTCACAATTTTGTGATCTACTTTTCTAAGAAACAGACAAAATACACACAGGATCTAATGTATTGCTATTTTCTGTTCATCTGTCCGATTATATTCTCCTCTCTCTCTCTTTCTCTTTCTCTCTCTCTCTCTTTTCAGGGTTTTTTTTTTTTTTTCAGTTTTGGGTCTCTTCTGATTTGTTTGGGTTATTGTTGCCATTTTAGTGTTTTGACTCTTGTTTATCTATTCTTCTCTGGACAGAATAGCAAGACAGAAAAACTCACCTCAAAAAAGAGAATAAGGGGCACCTGGGTGGCTCAGTCGTTAAGCGGCCGCCTTTGGCTCAGGTCATGATCCCGGAGTCCTGGGATCGAGCCCCGCATTGGGCTCCCTGCTCAATGGGAAGCCTGCTTCTCCCACTACCATTCCCTCTGCTTGTGTTCCCTCTCTCGCTGTGTTTCTCTCTGTCAAATAAATAAAATCTTTAAAAAAAAAAGAGAGAGAGAATAAGATGCAGTACTCACTGCTAAGGAACCAATCAGTATTGACATAAGATGTTGGAACTAGAATTCAGAATAATGATTATAAAGATACTAGTAAGGCCTGAAAAAAAGCACAAAAGACACTACAGAATCCCTTTCTATAGAAATAAAGGAACTAAAATCCAATCAAGTTGAAATCAAAAAGGCTATTAATGAGAAGCAATGAAAAAATAAAGGCTCTAACTGCTTGGATAAATGAGGCAGAAGAGAAAATTAGTGATATAGAAGACAAAATGATGGAGAATAAAAAAGGTGAAAAAAAGAGAAATAAACAACTACTGGATCATGAGGGGAGAATTTGAGAGGTAAATCATACCATTAAGCAAAACAATATTAGAATAATAGGGATCCCAGAGAATAGGAAAGGGGAGGGGCAGAAGGTATATGGGAGCAAATTATAGTGAAGAACTTCCCCAATCTGGGAAAGGAAACAGGCATTCAAGTCCAGGAAGCACAGACAACCTCCTTCAAAATGAGTAAAATATAGGTCACCACCTTAATATAAAATAGTGAAACTTGTAAATATCAAAGACAAAGAGAAAACCCTGAACGTTGCTTGGGACAAGAGGTCCATAATCTACAAGGTAAAAACACCAGACTGGCAGCAGACCTATCCACAGAGACCTGGCAGGACAGAAAGGACTGGCATGATATACTCAGGGTGCTAAATGAGAAAAATATGAAGCCAAGAATACTTTATCCAGAAAGATGCAATTCAAAATAGAAGCAGAGATAAAGAGTTCCCAAGACAAACAGAAACTAAAAGAATTTGTGATTATTAAACCCGACCTGCAAGAAATATTAAAGGGGATCCTGTAGATGAAGAGAGCCCCAAAATAACACAGATCAGAAAGGAGAAGATACAATCTACAGGAACAGTGAATTTATAGGTAATTTAATGCCACTAAATTCATATCTTTCAATAATCACTCTGAATGTAAATGGGCTAAATGCCCCAGTCAAAAGACACAGGGTATCAGATTGGATAAAAGAGCAAGACCCATACATATGCTGTCTGCAAGAGACTCACTTTAGAGCCAAAGATACCTCTAGATTTAAAGTGAGAGGGTGGAAAACCATTTATCATGCTAATGGACATCAAAGGAAAGCTGGGATGCCAATCTTTATATCAGACAAAATAGATTTTAAACCAAAGACCATAATAAGAGATAAGGAAGGACACTGTATCATAATTAAAGGGTCTATCCCACAAGAAGATCTTACAATTGTAAATATTTATGCCCCTAACACAGGAGAAGCCAATTATATAAGCCTATTAATAACAAAATTGAAGACACACATCAATAACCACACAGTAATAGTAGGGGACTTTAACACCCCACTCACTGCAAGGGACAGATCATCTAAGCAAAAGATCAGATGGATCAGATATACTTCACAGATATATTCAGAACATTCCATCATAAAGCAACAGAACACAAATTCTTCTCAAGCGCACATGAAACATTCTCCAGAACAGATTATATATTGGGCCACAAATCAGGTCTCAACCAGTATCAAAAGACTGAGATCACTTCCTGCATATTTTCAGACCACAATGCTTTGAAACTGGAACTCAATCACAAGAGGAAATTTGGAAAGAACCCAAATACATGGAGGCTAAAAAGCATCCTTCTAAAGAATGAATGGGCCAACTGGGAAATTTAAGAAGAATTTAAAAAAATTCATGGAAACAAATGAAAATGAAAACACAACTTTCAAAACCTTTGGGATGCAGCAAAGGTTTTTTTATATATTCCTCTTACTTTCCTAAGAGGAAAGTATATAGCAATACAGG
>JAQQSY010006451.1:0-11046 GCA_028646535.1 Procyon lotor | reverse complement strand
TTTTTTTTTTTTAAAGATTTTATTTATTTATTTGACAGACAGAGAGAGATCACAAGTAGGCAGAGAGGCAGGCAGAGAGAGGAGGAAGCAGGCTCCTGGCTGAGCAGAGAGCCCGATGCGGGGCTTGATCCCAGGACCCTGAGACCATGACCTGGGCTGAAAGCAGAGGCTTTAACCCACTGAGCCACCCAGGCGCCCCAAGTTGATTGATTTTTGAATATTGAACATCCCCTGCAGCCCAGGAATAAATCCCACTTGATCATGGTGAATAATTCTTTTAATGTACTGTTGAATTTGATTTGCTGGTATTTTATTGGCAATTTTTGCATCTGTGTTCATCAGGGATATTTACCTGTAATTCTCCTTTTTAGTGGGGTCTTAGTCTGGTTTTGGAATCCAAGTAATGCTGGCTTCCTAGAATGAGTTTAGAAGTTTTACCTCCATTTCTATTTTTCAGTTTGAGAATAGATATTAACTCTTTAAATGTCTAGTAGAATTCCCCTGGGAAGCCATCCAGCCTAGGATTTTTGTTTGTTGGGAGATTTTGATTACTGATACAATTTCTTTGCTGGTTATGGGTCTGTTAAAATTTTCTGTTCCTTCCTGTTTCAGTTTTGGTAGTTTTTAGGTTTCTAGGAATTTTTCTGTTTCTTCCAGGGTGCAATTTTATTGGCATATAATTTTTCTATAATATTATCTTATTAATTGTTTGCATTTCTGTGTTGTTGTTGTGATGTCTCCTCTTTCATTCATGATTTTATCTATTTGGGTCCTTTCTCTTTTCTTTTTCATAAGTTTGGATATGGATTTATCAATTTTATTAATCTTTCAAAGAACCAATTCTTAGCTTCATTAATCTGTTCTATTGGTTTTTTGTTTGTTTCTATATTGTTTATTTCTGCTCTAATTTTTATTATTTCCCCTCTTCTGCTGGCTTTAGGCTTTATTTGCTGTTCCTTTTCTAGCTCCTTTAGGTAAGGTTAGGTTGTGTATTTGAGACTTTCTTGCTTCTTGAGGTAGTACTGTATTACAATATAATTCCTTCTTAGGATGACCTTTGCTGCATCCCAAAGATTTTGGACTGCTATGCTTTCAGTTTTCATTTGCTTTCATATATACATATTTTTAAATTTCTTTAGTTTCTTGGCTAACACATTCATTATTTAGTAGGATGTTCTTTAACCTCCATGTATTTGAGGTCACAAAGATTTTTGTGGTTGACTTCAAGTTTCATAATGTTGTGGTTTGAAAATATGCATGGTACAATCTTGATCTTTTTCCTGATTTGTGATCCAGTCTGTGATCTATTCTGGAGAATGTTCCATGTGCCCTTGAAAAGAATGTGTATTCTGCTTCTTTAGGATCAAATGTTTTTTATATATTTGTTAAGTCCATCTGGCCCCATGTGTCATTCAAAGCCCTTGTTTCCTTGTTGATCTTCTGCTTATATGATTTGTCCAATGCTGTAAGTGGGGTGTTAAAAGTCTCTACTGTTATTGCATTATTATCAATGAGTTAATGTTTATTATTAGTTGATTAATATATTTGGGTGCTCCCAATTTGGGGGCATAAATATTTACAATATTAGAACTTCTTGATGGATACATCCCTTAATTACGATATTAATGCCCTTCTCCATCTCTTGCTGCAGTCTTTGTTCTAAAATCTAATTTGTCTTATATAAGTGTGGCCACTCTAGTTTTCTTTTTACTTTCATTAGCATGATAGATAGTTATCCATTCCCTCACTTTCAATCTGCAGGTGTCTTTAGGTCTAGAATGAGTCTCCTGTAGGCAGAATATAGATGGATCTTGGTTTTGGTTTTTTTTTTTTTTAATCCATTCTACTATTCTATGTCTTTTGATTGGAGCATATGAACTTAGTGCATTAGGCTGCCTGTAAAGTTGGTGTTTCTGGTGATGTTCTCTGGTCCTTTCCAGTCTTTCTTGTTTTTGTCTTTTTTTCTCCAAAGAGTCCGCCTTAAAACTTCTTGCAGGGCTAGTTTAGTAGTGACAAACTCCTTTAGTTTTTGTTTGTCTGGGAAACTATCTCTCCTTCTATTCTGATTGACAGCCTTGCTGGATAAAGAATTCTTGGGTGCATATTTTTCCAATTCAGCACATTGAATATTTTCTGCTGCTTTTTCTGGCTTATCCAATATCTCTGGACAGATCTCCTGTGAATCTGATTTATCTTCCATTGAACCTGATCTGTATTCCACTGTATGTTAAGGACTTTTCCTCCCTTTGCTGCTTGCAGGATTCTATCCTTGTCTGTGAATTTGACTATAATATGCCTTGGTGATGATTGGCTTTTGTTGAATTTAATGAGAATTCTTAGTATTTCTTGGATATTGATGTCTGTGTCCTTCCCCAGATTAGAGAAGTTTTCAGGTATAATTTGCCTGAATAAGCTTCTGCCCCCATTTCTCTCTCTTCATTTTGTGGGAATCCTATGATATGAATGTTATTAAATTTTAGTAAGTTGCTGAGTTCCCTAAGTCTACTCTCATGGTCCACTACTGTTCTTAACATCTTCTTTTCAGCTTCATTTCCAAAATTTTATCTTATATGTCACCGATTTACTCTTTTGCTTATCCATCCTCATTTTTATGGCTTCCATTTGGGATTGTCTCAGTTTCAGCATTTTTAATTTCAGCCTGACTAGATTTTAGTTCTTTTATCTCTGCAGTAAGGGATTCTCTAGTGTCTTCTCTGCTTTTTTCAAACCTAGCTAGTATCCTTATAATCATTGTTTTAAATTCTAGTTTAGACATCTTACTTATATTTATATTGATTAAATCCCTGGCCATGAGTTCTACTTCCTGTTCCTTCTTTTGGGGTGAATTTCTCTGTCTCGTCATTTTGTTCAGAAAGGAAAAGAGGAAACACACACACACACACACACACACACACACACACACAAAACAACAACAAAAACTCCCTAGATCCTAGGTGTACTTGGTCTGCTTGTTAAAAGAATCTAGATCTCAAAATAAAATAAATAAAAATAAAATAAAATGAAATGAAAATAAAACAAAAAAATTTGAAAAATATATAGAGTATATATAAAAATAGAAATTAAAAAAATAATAAAAAATTAAGAGTTGAAAAAATAAAAATAAATGAAAAGGTAATTATAAATAAAGAATAAAATTAAAAAGGAAGCTATATTTTATTTCCCCTAGAGCTGCAGATTTGCAGTATTCTGATCAGTAGACTTGGTGTGAATGAGTTATTTGTGCTGGTCTTCTGGGAGAGGGGACTGCTGCACTGATTCTCTGGCTGACTTATTTCAGTGGAAATGCACCTCCAGGGTACTGGGGGGATGGGACTTGGTGTAAGCCACTCTGGCTTCCACTAAGCAGTGCTCTTTTACTCCCTGAAGGCTTTCAGTACTGATAGGGGGATGAATATAGTGGCACTGCACTCTCTAGCCCTGGAGGTGAAAGTCCCCACCAATCTTCAGTGAGTCCTCATAGAAGAGCAATCAGTCACCCTTCTTGTGTCCCTGGTTTCCAACTGAATTGGGCATTTGCCTTGTTTGTTGCTTGTGTCTGAAGTGTTTGTTTGTTTGTTTATCTTAGGCATAAGACTGAGTTTCAGAACTCCAAATTTTAAGGATTCCTGTGGCATAAACCTGTGCTATTCCTCCAGGGGAGGGTCTCACCATGTTTTTGCCATTTGCCAGTCAGTCTCAGGAAAGCAGTTGCTCGACTATGCAGTGGTTGGCAGTTAATGGTAAAGGAGAGCAGAAATCTGGCACCAAGACCTGGTGCTCTCATCCAGATTCCCAGCTCCTATGCCTAGGAACAGTGCAGCATGGTTGACACCAACCATTATTATTGCAACCCAGGGGATTGTCAGACTTTGCTGTCATACCTGGGGTTCTGTGCCACTTTGCTACCTGAGCACCTTTAAGCCAGGCCAGTCCTCACTGTAGCAGGCTTCTAAATGTTCAGATTTTGTGCTCCACTGCTTATAATACTTTGCAGTAGTTTCCATAAGCAGGATCCCTCTTGGTCACAGCTATATCTCCCCCAGGTCAACTCTCTGCACCTCCTACCTTCCAAAAGGTGATCATTTTTGTTTGTAGACTTGCAGGTTTTGTTGTTTCAAACTTCCAATCAATTTCTTGGGTGTTCATAATGATTTGATAACTATCTAGCTGTGTTTGAAGGATAAGACAAACTTAGGGTGCCCCTACTCCTCTGCCATCTTAACTCTTCTTTCCAAAATATATTGATTTTTTAAAAAGATTATTTATTTATTTACTTGACACAGAGAGATATCACAAGTAGGCAGAGAGGCAGGCAGAGAGAGAGGGGGGAAGCAGGTTCCCTGCTGAGCAGAAAGCCCGATGTGGGGCTCAATCCCAGGACCCTGAGATCATGACCTGAGCCGAAGGCAGAGGCTTTAACCCACTGAGCCATCCAGGCGCCCCCAAAATGCATTGATTTTTAAATTAGCAATTTTATCTTTTCAACATGTTTTTTTCCCACAGTGTTTCACTTTTTTCAGTTGAGGTACATGTTTCAAAAATTAAAATAAATGTTGTACTGTTCAATGTCACTTTACATATATAAACACCCTTATAATCACACATAGTTCAAGATATAGAATACTTATTCCATCATGGAAAAATTTTTATGCCCTTTTCTAATCAATGGTTAAAGCTAGTGAGCCAACAGTTTTTCTGACTTGTATCAACATAAATTAGTTTTCTCCAATCTTTCTTGCACTTCATTTAAATTGAAACATACACCTTATATTCTTTGGTTTCTTTAGTAAAACATCATGTTATATTCATCCATGCTGAATTTATTAGTAATTTCTTTTTTTATTGCTGCATAGTAGTTCATTGTATGAGTGAATCTAACATACGTCAAGAGAAGTGCGCGTAGGTCATTCCTGACTTCAGTTTCCCTCATAAGAAGATCACCTAGCAACTAAAGCAACTAAAGCTTCACTTTAACCACATTACTTCTATCTGAGGCCAGCACACTGACAGGGCCCCACTGAACTTATGGTTTCCCCAGTGAGAAAAAGAGAATCCAAGATGGACATCCAGCTTCCCAGAATTGTGGGACACTTCTTGGGAGATAGGTTTCATCTCATAGGGACCACCAGAAGACTCTGTAGAGTTTGATCACTGGGGATTACATAGAGATGGAGAAGGGGGGAGGGACTTAACAGCAACCATCACTCAGATCTTGGTGGCCTGTGTTTCTGCTTACAGTGGTGCCTGAGCAGAGAGCCCAGCAAGTGGATCTGTCCATCTGCAGAGTTGAAGCTATAGCTCCCTCTAGCCAAGGATCTTGGTTGGTAGTTCTTCCTGATTTGGATCCCTAACCAACAAGCCATACCAGCTTTGGAGCCCATTGTAAGGCTCTGTCCAGGTAGGAGAACTAATTTGCTTTAGCTCAACTATTAAGTGCAACTACCAGTCCTGTCCCTCTGAGAAGCATGGCCACAGTTGCCCAGAAGCTGTGGAACACATCCTGTGACCTGCCTGGCAAGAGAGCAAATTTACAGTCTTGCTCAGTTGCTGAGAATAGCCTCCAAATCTAACCCCTCCAGGACGTGCAGCCAAAGGCACCTGGAAAGTGCAGAGCCCATCCAATGACCTACCTGGGCAGAGAGTCAAGCTGGTAGCTCTTCCCAGCTGTTGAGCATAGCATCTGGTCCTGCATAACCAGAGAGCCTGAACAGTGATCCTGAGAAGCCTTGGAACCCATCCTATAGTACCACTAAGTCTAGCCTGTAACCCCATTCAATGGCAAAGCGAAGCCTAAAGCCTTTCTTTATTACTGAACACACCTTGTGACCTCACCTAGGCAAGGACCTCAGCCAGTGAGTCTGGGCAATAAAAAGCACAGTCTGTGGCCCCAGCTGACCAGAGAGCCAAGACAGCAACCTAGTCCCAGTGTGGAATACAGTCTCTACCCCACTCAACTGTGTCCAGAGACTTTTGCTAGTGACCTTGAACAATAGCTGAGTATAGCCAACAGCCTACCTGATTGCAAAACCCAGCTTGTTGCTCTGTTTAACTACAGGGCATAGCCTTCATTCCTCCACTTGATCTCAAAGCATAGTCTGAGGCCCCATCCAACTGTGAAGCCTGGCCTATGGCCCCACTTGAATGTGGAGTCCAGCCAATGGCACCATCTGCTTGTTTGGGGAGCAGAGGTGAAAGCCCCACCAAATCAGATGTGGTTGCAGAGACTAGCTAGTGGACCCAACTGACCTTGGAACACAGCCAACATCCCCTCCCAACCAGAGAGGTCAGCATGAAGCCCTGCTTGAACACAGAGCCTAGCCAATAGGTACACCCAACCATGGAGCCCAGGCAGGAGTACCCCTCCACTCCCCAAGGGCATAAGCAGTAATATCACCCAAACAGAGACCCTGATAGCAAGCTCTGTCTACCCTTGGATGCTAACAGCTGACCTAAATAGTACCTTGAGCTAAACTGACTTGTGAAGCTCTTTCCCTTCCAAAGCAAACCAATAAAGTCTGGAAGAGGAGACTGCTTATTCAAATGTGCAGAAACCAATGAAAGGATAAAAGAATTGTGAAGAATAAGATAAAAACGACACTATTAAATGACACTAATAAAGCTCCACTAATTGGCTTAAAGAAATGGAGATCTATGAACTGACAAATAATTCAAAATAATCTTCTTTAAATGTTCAGTAAACTACAAGAACACATAGATAGTAAGTGAGGAAACAAAGAACAAAGGATGCACAAAACAGAAAATAATTAACAAAATAGCAATAACAAGTCATTGTATATCAATTACTTGAAAAGTAAATGGATTAAATTATCCAATCAAAAGGCATAGAATGGCTAACTGGATTAAAAAAATATCCAATGATATGCTACCTACAAAATGCTCACTTTAGCTTTAGGACATGCTTGGTCTGAGAGTGAAGAAATGGGAAAAAATATTGCAAGCAAATAGTAAACAAAAGAAATCAGAGGCGGCTGTACTTATATAAAACAAAACAATATTTAAGCTAAAAATGGTCACAAGATACAAAGAAAATAGTTACAGAATGATAAAAGGGTCAATTCGTCAAGAACATGTAATGATTGTTAATAATTATGCACCTAACTTCAAGGCACTTAAATATAACCACACTCTTTCCTGGTCCTTTCCTTAGAGGAAATGGTATTTTCTTGGAGATTATTTAGCTGTTTTTTGTTTGTTTGTTTTGTTTTTTGTTTTTGTTTTTTGTGGTTTTTTTTGGTGCTTCTGTGTTGGGTTCTTCTGTAGTGTTTTTTCATGTAAATATAGGAGGCAATAAAGACACTTAGGGAACTTACTTCATCTTCTTCCTCAAATTCTGAGGTCTCAAACAACCTATACTTTCTTAGACATTTCAGAGCCTTTCTATGCTCCTTTGTTATGTTATGTATATCTAGGGTTTTTAGTTGTAACCAGTAGGATCTGGGAAGAGAGGAGTTACTCCATTTTGTTGGAACTGGGAGTCCCACTTAAACTAACTCTGTACTCTTTAAAAATTGTTTTTAAATATTTTATTTATTTATTTGAGACAGAGAGAGAAATAGAGAGAGAGAGCACACAAGCATAAGTAGGGGAGAGGGGCAAAGGGAGATGGAGAAGCAGACTCCCCATTGAGTAGAAAGTCTGGTGCAGGGCTTAATTCCAGACCCCCAAGATCATGACCTAAGGTGAACGCTGACACTTAACTGACTGAGCCACCTAGGCACCCCTTTATATTTTTTTCTTTAAATTTAAATTCAATTAATTAACATACAGTGCATTAGTTTCAGAGGTAGAGTTTAGTGATTCGTTAGTTGCATATAACACCTAGTGCTCATTACATCAAGTGCCCTCTTTAATGCCATCACCCAGTTACCCCATTCCTCCCACCACCACCCAGCAACCCTCAGTTTGTTTCCTATAATTAGGAGTCTCTTATGGTTTATCTTCCTCTCTGATTTCATCTTACTTAATTTTTCTGCCTCTTCCTCTATGATTTTCTGTTTTGTTTCTTAAATTATACATATGAGTGAAATAATATGGTAATTGTCTTCCTATGATTGACTTATTTCCCTTAGCATAATACCCTCTAGTTCCATCCTTGTCATTGCAAATGGTAAGATTTCATTATTTTTGGTGGCTGAGTAATATTCCATCACACACACACACACACACACACACACACCATCTTCTTTATACATTCACCTGTCGATGGACATCTGGGCTCTTTCCATAGTTTGGCTATTGTGGACATTGTTGCTGTAAAGGTTGTGGTGCAAGTGCCCCTTCAGATCACTATGTTTGTGTCCTTTGGGTAGATACCTAGATCATAACTGCTGGGTCATAAGGTAGCTCTATTTTTAACTTTTTGAGGAACCTCCATACTATTTTCCACAGTGGCTGTATCAGCTTGTATTCCCACCAGCAGTGTAAAAGGGTAATGCTGTACTCTTAAAGGACATTGGGTATATATATACATCTAATATCTAAGACTGTCCAAAATGCTAAAATACATAATATGGTTAACATTGAGAAATATTGCAACTGGAAACTTTTCACACAGTATTTTACACTCCAATTAGGATTGACAATAAATAAAATTTCCAAGTAATAGTGACGTCAATAAAAAGGAAAACTTGGGGCACTCCAAAATTCTGTTTCTCCACAAAAGCAATAAATAAATTGGTAAGAACTGTCAGAATGATCTTTATTGGAACTTTGGAAACTAATCAAATGTTTACAGTAACTAGATGAATGTTTAATCAAAAACAACAACAATGAATCCCTGATAGAGCTATGTGGCATTTTAACTTACTCTGGCTCTATCCTTATCTTCCCAGATCAGTGGTAACATTGAAGACAACAGGCCATATTCCCAGTATAGATTCCTAATACTGGAAAGGGTAGAATGAACTGTATTTTTAAAGAATTGTTTTAACCTGTTTTGTGGTTCCCTGGACAACCAGGTTAAAGTATGCTTTTATTTTGTCTAGCTCAGAACTCTGTCAGGGAGAAATATCTATCCAGGGGGGTTACCTAAGCATTTAAAGGCAAATACTTGCAACTCAACAATGAAGACTACTTAATTTAAAACCAGCAAATGTCTTGAAAAGACATTACTCAAAGAAAATATGCAATTAGCCAGCAAGCATGTGAAAAGAATTTGAACATCATTAGCCATTAGGGAAAAGAAAATTAGAATGACCATGATGTACCATTTCACATCTACTAGAATGTCTATAATAAAAGCAATAAATTTAAAAAGATTGAAATCATACAAAGTACCTTCTCTGACCACAATGGAATAAAATTAAAAATCATTAACAGTAGGGGTGCCTGGGTGGCTCAGTCACTAGAGCCTCGGCATCTTGGTTTCAACTCAGGTCATGATCTCAGGGTCGTGGGATTGAGCCCCATGTGGGACTCCATGCTCAATGCAGAGTCTACTTGTCTCTCTCCTCTCCCTCTCACTCAAATAAATAAATAAAATAATTTAAAAAGTAATTTACAGTAGGAAAGGTAGAAATTTTCAAATGTGTGGAAATTTTAGAATAAACACTTAAACAACCAGTGAATCAAGAAGAAATCTCAAGATATATTAGAAAATATTTTGGGATGAATGAAAATGAAAGTTCAGTGAACCAATACTTATATGATGCAACAAAAGTGATGGTCAGAAGCCAAATTATAAGAAATTATAGCAGTTTAGCTTAAGACATTTTGATTAAATAAGCTAACTTTTTCAAAGTTTTTATTTAAATTCTAGTTTGTTAACATACAGTATAATATTAGTTTCAGGTGTACAATATAGTGATTCAACACTTACATACAACACGCAGTGCTTATCACAACAAGTGCACTCATTAATCCCCATCATATATTTAATCCATGACTTCACCCACCTCCTCTTTGGTAACCATCAGTTTGTTTTCTATAGTTCAGAATCTGTTTCTTAGTTTGCCTCTCTCTTTTTTCCCTATGTTTGTTTGTTTTGTTTCTTAAATTCCACATATGAGTGAAATCATATGATATTAGTCTTTCTCTGACTGACTTACTTCATTTAGCACAATACTCTCTAGCTCCATCCATGTCATTGCAAATGGCAAGATTTCATTCTTTTTTTTTTTTGGCTGAGTAAGATTCCATTTTACCACATTTTCTTTATTCATTCATCAGTCAGTGGACATTTGGGATGCTTCCATAATTTGGCCATTGTAGATAATGCTGCTATAAAAATTGGGGTGTGTGTATCCTTTTGGATTAGTATTTTTGTGTTCTTTGAGTAAACACATAGTATTGCAATTGCTGGATTGTAGGGTAGTTCAATTTTTAACTTTTTGAGGAAACTCCATACTGTTTTCCACAGTGGCTGCACCAGGTTACCACTGCACCAACAATACAGAAGTTTTCCTCTTTCTCTACATCCTCACCAACACCTATTTTTTCTTATGTTGTTGATTTGAGCCATTCTGACAGGTGTGAGGTGTTATCTCATTGTAGTTTCGACTTGCATTTCCCGGATGATGAATGATGTTGGGCATCTTTTCATGTCTGTTGGCCATCTGGGTTTTTTCTTTGAAAAAAAATGTCTAATCACATCTTCTGTGCATTTTTAATTGGATTATTCATTTTTTGGGTGTTGAGTTTTATAAGTTCTTTTTTTAAAAAATTTTATTTATTTATTTTTTTCAGTGTTACAAGATTTATTGTTTTGCACTACACCCAGTGCTCCATGCAGTACGTGCCCTCCTCAATACCCGCCACCAGGCTCACCCAAGCCCCACCCCTCTCCCCTCCAAAACCCTCAGTTTGTTGCTCATAGTCCACAGTCTCTCATGGTTCATCTCCCCCTCTGGTTTCCCGCATTCACCCCTCCCTTCCCTCTCATAATGCCCTCCATGTTTTTCTTTATGCTCAGCACGTAAGTGGGACCATAAGGTAATTGGTTCTCTCTGCTTGACTTATTTCACTCCGCCTAATCTCTTCCAGTACCATCCATGTTGATACAAAAGCTGGATATTCGTCCTTTCTAAT
>JAQQSY010006450.1:0-11046 GCA_028646535.1 Procyon lotor | reverse complement strand
ACCCGAG
Source organism: Procyon lotor (assembly GCA_028646535.1). Classification (NCBI taxonomy): domain Eukaryota; kingdom Metazoa; phylum Chordata; class Mammalia; order Carnivora; family Procyonidae; genus Procyon; species Procyon lotor. The sequence continues at coordinate 11,039 of JAQQSY010006450.1, read as the reverse complement.
CTGAAGGCAGACGCTTAACGACTGAGCCACCCAGGCACCCCAACGAGGCAGTATTTTAATACGTAACTCTCAGAGCACCGAGGTGGCTCAGTCAGTTAAGCATCTGACTCCTGATCTCAGTCAGGTCTTGATCTCTGTTCAAGCCCCATGTTGGGCTCCACACTGAACATGGAGCCTGCTTAAGAAAAATAAAGAGGTACCTGGGTGGCTCAGTCCGTTAAGTGTCTGCCTTCAGCTCAAGTCAGGATCCCAGGGTTGTGGGATCAAGCCCCACATGGGGCTTCCTGCTCCGCGGCAAGCCTGCTTTTCCCTCTCCCTCTGCTGTTCCCCTTGCTTGCACTTTCTTGCGTCCTCTTTCTCTGTCAAATAAATAAATAAAATCTTTAAAAACAAACAAAAGAAATAAAAAGAAATACATCACTCCCCACCAACATTGTCAGGTAGCTGTAAGTATCATAGTTAGCAGTCCCTCCTAATCTGTGATTGTGCATTTCTGGCTGATAGTTTTAGGGTTTGGAACATTATTTCAGAGTACCTCTATTGTCAGCCTTTTCTGAGTAGGTGCAACATTTAACGCAGCACCTTGCAGTGTGCTGCTTTGGCACATTTAATTTGTTTTAGAGGGCCCCACTCATAATGTAAAAAATGTTTAGACCAGTGCTAAGAGAAATAGAATGCAAGCCCTATGTAATTTTATTTATTTATTTGTTTGTTTGTTTGTTTATTTATTTTGAGACAGAGAGAGCATGAGCAGGGGAAGGGCAGAGGGGGAGAGAGAATCTTAAGCTATAGGGGCTCAATGCTATGACCTTGAGACTATGACCTGAGCCGAAATCAAGAGTCTGAAGCTTAACCAGCTGAGCCACCTAGGCACCCCAAGCATATGTAATTTTAAATATTACAGTATAGCTGACTCTTGAACAAAGATCGGGGTGCTAACCCCCCTCCACAGTAAAATATCTATGTATAACTTTTTTTTTTAATTTTATTTTTTATTTATTTGACAGAGAGAGAGAAATCACAACTAGGCAGAGAGGCAAGCGGGGAGAGGAGGGGGCGGGAAGCAGGCTCCCCCCTGAGCAGAGAGCCCGATGGCGGGGCTCAATCCCAGGAACCTATGATCAGAGGTTCTCACCTGAGTCAAGGCAGAGGCTTTAACCCATTGAGCCACCCAGCCACTCCAAGATATCTTTTTAAAGATTTTATTTTTAAGTAATCTCTACACATAACACGGGGCTTGAACTTAAAACCCTGAGATCAAGAGTCACATGCTGTTCGGACTGGGCCAACCAGGCACCCCTGGGTTTAAGATATTTTTAACTGAAAAGTGGATTTGGATTATAGGGCATTGACTATATTTAATTGTTATTAAGGACCTGGCCCTTGGAACTGATGCAGAAGGACAGAAGGTGAAAGATTCTATGCGAGTACTTCTTCCAGTTCTACTCAACAAAAATCATGATAATTATGATAAAATAAGAGCGATTCTACTTTACATCTTCAGTATTAATGGTAATAGAGCTTTATCTTCATCAATATATTAAAATACTCAGCTCTAAAATCACTTTATTATAAGTAATTTACTATTGATCATAAGAGAGTCTGAAAATTCAAAGGTAGTAGCTGACATTGGGTAAGATAAATATAAGGAAAAATAGGAAATTGGGAGAAGACTGAAGGGTATATAATTAAACGTTTACGTTTTCTTTAATAAGCTTTATTCATGGGTACTGCCTGAAACCTAGACATGATTGTGGTAGCAATTATGTGACTGTGTGCTCATATTTTTATCTAAGGAACCACGGAAGAAAATTTGGACAGGTTGATCCAGAATGTAAAGATAGAAAATGAGAGCGACATGATCCGTAACTGGAGTTACCTTGGTGTTCCCATTGTCCCCCCAGTAAGAAATATTCAGTATATATTCATATCTGTACATATGTGGTTGTTTGGATTAAGTAGGTTTTCTTACATGGGTATCCACATAGTCTTCTTAATTTCACTTTGTAGATTTGGTAAGTAAAAAATTTTTTATTTTGTTTTCTTTTCCATATATGAGTAATTTGGAAAAATAGATTTTTCTAGTGAATTTATATCTTATGTCTTCTATTGTAATTTGCTCTTCATGCTTTTTTCTATGATTCCCTTTATAGCAAATTTTGAAAGAACTCTGTTTAGAATCTCTCTCTTTACCTTCTAGTTTTATAGCACTTTTGAATAAATATATTTTCTGATACTGTTACACATTTTATCATTAGAGCAGAAAATATGGTGAATTTATGTGACTCCATCTATTCAGAGTTTTTGAGTAAGCATTTCCACTCTTAGTTTGTTTTTTTTTTCTTTTTAAGATTTTATTTATTGGAGAGAGAGTGTGAGTGAGAGAGAGAGCAAAAGCCAGAGGGCAGAGAAAGAGTAGAGAGGCAGACTTCCCACTGAACAGGGAGCCCAACCTGGGGCTCAATCCCAGATGTGACCCGAGCCAAAGGTAGACGCTTAACTGAGCCATGCAAGTGCCCCCCACTCTTGGGTTTAAGTCAAATACAATATGTATTTGCTATAATTTAAATATCTTTTTAAGAAAATGTAATAAGAGAATATCATTAAATAAAATTATGGGTTTTAAATTTTTTCCTCTATTGTATTAGTCTCAACAAAGCAAACCATTAAGAAAGGATAGGTCTACAGAAGAAACTTTTCAACTCTCTCGATGGACACCTTTTATCAAAGATATTTTGGAGGTAAAGTTCATTAAATTTTACTTATACCCCAAGTGCCTTTCTATAGAATATTCTTTGCTTTCTGTATGTTTATCTCTCAATCTGAGCATATCCGTTGGTCAGAAATTTCTGCAGTACTGAGGGTTCACAAAAGGAGGCTGTATCTAGGGTCAAGGGAGAAAAGGAAATTTGAAGATTCTTTCCTTGATGATCTCAAATAAACTTACACACTGACTGCCTCAAAATAAATGAAAGTAAGCGTACATAACTACCTTATGAAAAAAAACCCTTGTTTTAAATAACTATGTGTAGAAGTATAAATGAAAATAAATTTATTTGAATGAAAATTCAACAGAATAACATTTGCATACAACCACTGTCAGAAAGTGTTAGACTCCAGTATTCTTGTAAAAAGTGTTTGTGTTAAACTGTAAATTGTAAACTATAGTTTGCTATTCCATCCAACAGATGTGTTATGCCTTTAGTACTGCTTGCTTTTAGAAATACTCAATTATGGGAAATTAGAAAATGAATTAATAAAAAGAGCAATAAAGTTATGCCATTGGTTCTAATAGTTTCATTTATTCCAGTTTTCCTTTGACTTAAACCTGTTTCTCCTTTGCTTTGAGAACTAAATGTGTGCAATTTATGACTATGATTTTCCTGTATTGCTGGGCTAATTTTATGTCATTCACACATTCTTAATCACAAATGAAAAGTTTAAAGAATCTAGACTTTGTTTTCTACAACGTAAGGTTTTTTTCCTTACCCATAACAAGGATGTAGCTAAGTAGTCTTTCTTGGATAGTACTTTTAAAGTAAGAATTGACTTCCCGAGCCCTCTAATGAAGATTTGCATGTTAATTTAAAAAAAAGAAAGTCCAGTTTTAGTCCAGTGGCATTCCTAGGTCTTCAGGATTTCTCCTAAAACTTTATTTCTTTGCTTCTTACAGTTTTAATGAAATATTCATGGACTACTGAGTACCTTGTGCTCATTCCTTATGCCCATTTACTAATAATACCTTTTATACTACTGTTGCTGTAAAGCAGTGGTCTCCAAACTATTTTAATCAAGCATACTTAACCATAAAAATTGTGAACATGAGCTTGGAGTATGTGATTATTTACAAACTATGTATTACTGTACTGGTGAAGAATAATCTTTATATATAGCATGTCCTGTACACATAAGTATATCATAAAATGTAACTCCAAAGCAGAAAATTTATTAAACAGAAAGGAAAACTCTCTCATCCCATTGGATTGTTTTAATTACCCCTAGGTCAGGGATGCACAGCCTAGTTTAGAGCCATTCCAATGAAGGGCAAGGTCTGGGCTCTCCAGTAGCCTAAGAGGTATGTCAGGACTAGGATGATATTCAGAAACCCCTAACACTCTAGAGATAGAGATCTTGATAAGGTCTCTGCAATCCTTACATCAGTATGGAGCCCTACAAATGAAGAAGTGTAGACATTCGATTAGTACTGGTTTAAGAAGTAAGTGAAGGATTGCATTAATTTTTCAAGCAAGTAAAGTTTTATAGGTTTCAGAGAGAGGGCTAACCTTATTTTATTAAATATTTACATATCTTTAGGTTCCTTGATTGTAAACACAAGTTTTGAGTCTTATGCAAAATATACAAATTTTTTAAAAATCCTAGAATGTACATTTTTTAATGGTGTTAATTCTTTTCTTCTCTAGGATGCCATTGATAATAGATTAGATTCAAAAGAATGGCCATATTGTTCCCAGTGTCCAGCAGTATGGAATGGCTCAGGAGCTGTAAGGTAAACCTATCAATGAAAGCCAGTGAAATTGTCAGTATGATGTTGCGGACTAATAACAGAAACGGTACTGAAGTAACTCTTATATTGGCAACTCTCCTGGAAGCATAGTCACTAAAGAGGCAGTTTTTCTTTAATGGCAACCTATTTTAAATAAGTCCAAGTAAGCAGTATGAAAATGTACTTCATCATAAAAAAATGAGTGCCCTACCTTATGCAGGAGTATCAACACCCAAGTCTCTTGTTTGCTAAGATTAGACTAACACTCCACAAGCCAAACCAAGCCTCAACTCAGTTTACCACTCTAGTTTTTAACTTCCTCTTTATTGCTGGCCTTTGGAGATTTCTCTCTTCCCCCCCCCCCCGCCTAAGTTTTTATTTACTCATTTGAGAGAGTGAGAAAGAGCATGAGAGGGGAGAAGGTCAGAGGGAGAAGCAGACTCCCCATAGAGCCAAAAGCCCAACATGAGACTCGATCCCAGGACTCTGGGACCATAACCTGAACTGAAGGCAGCCAGTTGCCTAACCAACGAGCTACCCAGGCACCCTGAAGATTTCTCTTATTTATTTACTTTGAGCTGTACTTTCAAGAACTTCACTATTAAAAATGAAACAAGATGAAACCAGAGAGAGAGAAACAAAGCGTAAGAGACTCTTAAGCATAGGAAAAGGTTGCTGGAGGGAAGAGGAGTAGAGGGATGGGGTAACTGGATGATGGACATTGGGGAGGGTATGTATTGTAATGAGCACTGGGTATTAAATAAGACCGATGAATCACAAACCTGTACCCCTGAAACAAGTAATACATTATATGTTAATTAACAAAATTTTAAATTTAAAAAAATTTTAAAAATAAGTAAATTAAAAGGTTCACTCTTATTTTAACCAAAGCTTCCAGGTGTTTTCTAGAGTAAGATTTTCAGGATCTAGGGCTTTATATCTATCAAAGTGTAAAACACTAGCACAACATCTTATACATATATGTGAAACAAATTGAACATAATCCCATTGTCCTAAAATTGCTGTTCAGAAATTTAAAAATTGTAAGTCACGTAATTGTTTTGAGCAGTATTCTCTCTTTTTTTTTTTGTTCTTATTTCTCTTTGGAAAAAAAAATGTTTAAGATTTATTTATTATATTAGAGTGTGCATGTATAAGAGTGGGGGTAGGGGCAGAGGGAAAGAATCTCAAGCAGACTCCCCAGAGCACAGAGCTGACCCAGGGCTTGATCTTAACAACCCCCTGAGATCATGACCTGAGCCAAAATCAAGATTTGGATACTCAACCAGCTGAGCCACCCAGGTGCCCCTTGAAATAGTTTTTAAACCAAAATTGCACTTTTAATATCTCCTTGTTTTGCTTTATAATGGGAATCATGAGTGTATCTTATTCCTGTTTCATCTTTCGACACCAGTTACTGATTCTCTTTACTTTCTCCCTGTTATTTCCTCATCATTCCTTAAGATGGCAGATGGAAATTATCTAGACAAGAACATTATTAAAAGTTTACCATGGGATCCTACATTTCAGGGTCTGAGAAGTCGTCTAGAACATGGTTTCCAAATGGGTAACAAGATGATTTTGGGGGGATATTTATTTTTACCTTAAAAAGGGAGAAATTAAGTTTTGTTAATATATACCAGTACGTATATATAATTTATAAGCTAATATATATTTTTAATAGAAGTACATGAATTTTTATTTTGAAATACTTTTCACATAAAAGCTCAAAATTTTTACCAGTGGAGTGTGAGAACAAAAAAAGTGATTCCTGTGATCTCGAGCAGTGCTACCTTGTAGAACTTTCTTGCAGTAATGGAAATGTCATGAGTAGCCATTTGAAGCTGTCAACCACTTCATATGTGGCTAGTGTGACTGCGTTTTTGGTTTTATTTAATTTTATTTAATTTAAATTTAAATAGCCTCATGTAGCTAGTGGCTGCTGTATTGGACAGTGCTGATCTAGAGCATCTGGGGGAGGAAATGATAGAAATATTAGCTATTATTTATTGAGTGCTTCCCTTGTACCAGATCCCATGGTTCATGTATCCTCTGCATTATTTCATTTAATCCTGAAAACAAACCTTGAATATTAGAGGTTCAGTAACTTGCTGAAAGTCTTACTGAATTAGAAAGAAGCAGAATCAGAGTTGAAACCATGTTTTTTAACAGCTTTATTGAGATGTAATTGACTTAATAGCACTGTATATGTTTAAGATCTACAGCTTGGTGTTTTGATACATGTACGTTGTAAAATGATCACAAGCTAATTAATATATCCATCACCTCCACACTTACCATTTTCTTTCGTGTGTATGTGTGTGTGTGGTGAGAAGGCTTAATTTAATTAAGATTTACCCTTTTAGCAGATTTCAAGCATACAATATAATTTTTGTAAATTATAGTCACCATGCAGTACATTAGATCTCCAGAATTAATTCGTCATGCATAACTGAAACTTTGTATCTGTTGACTGACACTACCTCATCGGCTGACCCAACCCCCCACCCCCCCACCCCCGCCTCCACCCAAATCCCTGACAACCAACATTCTATTCTCTGCCTTATGAATTTGACTGTTTCAGATTCTACATAGAAGTAAGATCATACAGTGTTTATCTTTCTGAGTCCAACGTAATTTCACTTTGCATAATGTCCTTCAGCTGTATCTATGTTGTTGCGGTTGGCAGAATTTCCTTCTTAATTTTTATTTTTTTATTTTTTTATTTTTTATTTTTATTTATTTATTTTTTTAAGATTTTATTTATTTGAGAGAGCATGTGAGCATGAGCACAGGTGGGGGGAGGTGGAGAGGGGGAGAGAGAAGCAATTCCCCACTGTGCAGGGAGGGCTCAGTTCCTGGACCCGGAGATCATGACCTGACCTGGAAGCAGACACTTAACTGACTGAGCCATATAGGCACCCCTTTCTTTTTATTTAAAGGCTGCATAATATTCCACTCCATATATACACTACATTTTCTTTATCCCCTCTCCACTGTTGGGTGTTTAAGCATTGTCCATATCTTGGCTACTGTGAATAATGCTGCAGTGGACACAGGAGTGCAGATAAGTCTTCAGTACCTCCTACTATCCTACATCACTAAGTTCCAGCATGGGATGTCTCAGTACCACATTGGCTCCAAATCTGTACCTGTGCCTCCCTCCCTGTACCTCTAAACAGAGCTGACACTCCTATTTCATATGAAGAAGTAAGAGAACTTGAGAAGTCTTTAACTTCTGAAGTTAAAAAAAATGGGAGTGGCACTGAAACGAGGGTTTTTAAGACTTCAGAAGTCAGACTTTTGGGGCACCCAGATGGCTCAGCCGGTTAAGGGTCTGACTCTTGGTTTAGGCTCAGGTCGTGGTCTCAGAGTCTTGGGGTCAAGCCCCACATTGGGCTTTGTGCTCAGCGTGGGGTCTGCTTGAGTTCCTTTCTCCTCCTCCCTGTGCTCCTCCTCCCCCCCTTACACTTGTTCTCTCTCTCAAATAGACAAATCTTAAAAAAATAATAACAGTAAGTTATAGACATTTCAGGTATATAATGTGTCAGTTCTATTTTGTGGGTAAAAATGCTGAACTAGGTTATGAGTGATTTGTCCAAACTCACTATTAGATCAAAATTAAACTTGAAGTGGGGCTGTCCTACCTAACCTGTCTTAGTTCTCCAGTCATACCATAGTTAATTCATTTCCATAAAATCAGGGTAATTGGTGCCAAATTTGAGTTTGCTTGAGTTAGGCTTTTTAAAAACTCTACAAGCACTATGGCTTTGGAAATCTTTTTAACATATTTGTGTGTGTTTAATTTTTAGTGCTCGCCAGAAACCCAGAACGAATTACTTAGAGGACCGAAAAAATGGGTCAAAGCTGATCATTTTTGTAATCGGAGGAATTACGTACTCTGAAATGCGTTGTGCTTATGAAGTTTCTCAGGCACATAAATCCTGTGAAGTTATTATTGGTAAGACATTTTTTCTTTTCAGTTTTTTTTTTTTAAACCAAGTGCGAAACTTTATGTTGTAAGTTACCTGTAGGTGTAAATTGTTGAATGCAAAAAAACTTATTAATCATAATGTGTTTATCTGATGTATTAGAGTTTTTCCGTGGTTGACTTTTTTGATAATTTGATTTTTAGATACTCTGATTTTGAGGGAATAGCTTCAAAATGTTATATTATTTAGATATTATTAAATATGTCCTTTAAAATATTATGTTCTAATCTTGCCCTTATTATTAAATAATTTTTGAGACATAAATACATTTCTGCTACAGAAATACTTTGAATATCTTTGTGGACCTGGACCTGACATTGGCAAGTCCTATATGGAATTTAGTTTTAAGAACTTAAGTCAAAGCCAGTGATGTAGAAACTCTCCTCGTCTATAGAATGCAACGTTTGTACACCAGGTCTAAGTCTGCAGCACAGCTTAATGATCCTATGATTGAGCAGTGACTCTTCTGTTCTGCCATAGGGATAGTAACCTGCAGTTTTGATCATTAGCATATCCATGTATCGCACAAAATAGACAAAGTACTAGGAGTGGTTTACTGAGCGTGCTGTGCAATGAAGAGGAAGGACTGAGATATTGTAGAGTAGGCAGATTTCAGGCATGTGTCTTAAAGAAATTTTGTTAAATTGTCCCAAGCTATGACAGTTGGCAAATTTGAGGGACAGGGCAATATAATTAGCCAAGGAGAATCTACTTAACTGCTGGCCTCTGAAAATTTATCTTTTCTCCTACCAGGTTCTACACATATTTTAACACCCAGAAAGCTTTTGGATGATATAAAGATGCTGAATAAACCCAAGGATAAAGTTTCCTTTATTAAGGACGAATAATGACGTTTTTTGGAGATTCTCATTAATATTATGTTCAACTAAAATAAATCAAGACAAGGTTGCTATCATGTAATTTAAACAATGTAAATATTTTATGGAATAATTTTTCAAATGTATTTCTTAAGGGACTTTATGATTACATATCATTGGATTTGCCATTTTTAATAATTTAAATAGTGTTGCTGCTTTGTAGATGATAAGAAATGTTAAAATGCCTTCTCAAAGGAAATTTTTCACCTTTGGAACTGATACTAGAATTGTGGGTAATTCTTGACAACTACCTATGTACATACTAATTACTTACCAGATACTTATCTGTCTTATGCTCAAGTATAGTTTTTTGGGAAAGAATGATTTCAAATGAAAAGGCTGTAAAAGTAAAAACTGTAAGTATGTGTGTCATAGAATGGTTTTCTATAAGTGCAGTTTTTTTTCAATTGAAACTGATAATTTCATGTGTAAAATAATTCTGTCATTAATAGAAATAGAATAATTTCACAGTATATACGTCTTCGCAGATACTTCTAAAGAACACAGTTTTATATAATTTCAAACTTATGTATGTTTAAAGTAGAAAACCAAAAATAAGTGTGAATATTCTAAAAGAAAATAAATGTATAGTTACAAAAGTTATCTTTTTGGGGGGCAGGGGAGAAAGGAGAAGTTGGGAAGTTTAAAAGTTCTAAATCAGAGAGTTACAAAGAAGACAAAGAATGCACTATAATCTTCCTACTAAGGTAGCCCCTATTGACTTTTATAAAAACAATGTAATATTTGTATAAGGTTGGATAATAAAACGCTATGTCTGCACATGAGTTACACAAAGGAAACTTCTTCATTTCAAATCTCTCCTTTCACCTGGCCTCATAGTAGCCTCGTAATTTTATATATTACTCATCTTCAGAGTTTTGCTCTTACATATAATGCTGCATTGCTTGGATACATACATTTGCACACACCACACAAATACCTCTATAATATAAATTTCTAGCAATGGCTGGTTGAAGTATTTGTGCATTTATTTATTTATTTATTTATTTATTTTAAAGATTTTTATTTATTTGACAGAGAGAAACACAGTGAGAGAGGGAACACAAGCAGAGGGAATGGAAGCGGGAGAAGCAGGCTTCCTGCCGAGCAGGGAGCCTGATGCAGGGCTCGATCCCAGGACCCTGGGATCATGACCTGAGCCGAAGGCAGACGCCTAACGACTGAGCCACCCAGGTGCCCCGTATTTGTGCATTTAATATAGTTGACTTTTGAACAGCCGAGTTTGGAGGTGCTGACCCCTGTGCCCCCACCCCAATGGTGCAGTTGGAGATCTGCTGAAATACGGTTTACCCCTCAAAAACTTTACTACTGATACTCTACTGTTGACCAGAAGCCTTACTGAAAACAAAGTAGGTTAACACAGATTTTGTGTTGTGTGTATTATATATTGTATTTTTACAATAAAGTAAGTGAGAGAAAAAAATGTTAGGAAAATCATAATACATTTTCAGGGGCACCTGGGTGGCTCAGTTGTTTAAGCGGCTGCCTTCAGCTCAGGTCATGACCCTGGAGTCCTGGGATTGAGCCCCACATTGGGCTCCCTGCTCAGTGGGGAGTCTGCTTCTCCCTCTGACCCTAGCCCTCTCTCATCTCTCTCTCATTCTCTCTCTTTCAAGTAAATAAAACCTTTAAAAAAAAAAAAAA
>JAQQSY010006449.1:0-11047 GCA_028646535.1 Procyon lotor | reverse complement strand
CTTATTTCACTCCGCATAATCTCTTCCAGTCCCATCCATGTTGATACAAAAGTTGGGTATTCATCCTTTCTGATGGAGGCATAATATTTCATTGTATATGTGTACCATATCTTCTTTATCCATTCATCTGTTGAAGGACATTTTGGTTCTTTCCACAGTTTGGCGATTGTGGCCATTGCTGCAATGAACTTTGGGGTACATGTGGCCCTTCTTTGTACTGCATCTGCTTCTTTGGGGTAAATACCCAGTAGTGCAATTGTAGGGTCATAGGGTAGCTCTATTTTTAATTTGTTGAGGAATCTCCACACTGTTTTCCAAAGTGGCTGCACCAACTTGCATTCCCACCAACAGTGGAAGAGGGTTCCCTTTTCTCCACATCCTCTCCAGCATTTGTTGTTTACTGTCTTGTAGATTTTGGCCATTCTAACTTGTGTAAGGTGGTATCTCAGTATGGTTTTGATTTGAATCTCCCTGATGGCTAAAGATGATGAACATTTTTTTCACATGTCTGTTAGCCATTTGTATGTCTTCTTTGGAAAAGTGTCTGTTCATGTCTTCTGTCCTTTTTTTGATGTGATTATCTGTTTTGTGAGTGTTGAGTTTGAGGAGTTCTTTATGGATCTTACATATCAGACCTTTGTCTGTAGTGTCATTTGTGAACCTATTGATGTACTACCTTATCTTGAAGGGTAGCTTCAGATATGTACTCACACTTAAAACTTCACAAATACAGAAAGTGTCATTTCTCCTTATTGCATTAGTTTTATTTTTTGCAACTAGGACATTAATTTCATTTTCTTTATCTTTTTTTTTTTTAAGATTTTATTTTATTTATTTGACAGAGAGAGACAGATCACAAGTAGGCAGAGAGGCAGGCAGTGGGAGAGGGAGAAGGGGGCTCCCTGCAGAGCAGAGAGCCCGATGCAGAGCTCGGTCCCAGAGATCATGACCTGAGCCGAAGGCAGAGGCTTTAACCCACTGAGCCACCCAGGCGCCCCAACTTCATTTTCTTTAGTTGTATAAATATCTGTCTTGTTTTTGTGTTTAAGATCTCATTTAGAGGACAAACGGTCTTTTTCATTCTTCTATAGAACATAGTTCCTGCCATCCTCTGAATTGAATGGATTAGGAAGTTGCTAAAAGTGATAATGATATTAAAAAATATCTTTGAATGTAATCTGTATTTTCTTCTGTCTCTGCACACAGATAGTGGAGTACCAGTGGTCTTGTCAGACATGGCTGCCTTAAACCACACTGGTGCCAGCCACATGGTCTTCCGCTTACTGGGCATCCCCGGGCTAGAGGACCAGCACATGTGGATTTCCATCCCCTTCTTCATTTCCTATGTCATCACCCTGCTTGGGAACAGCCTGCTCATCTGCATTATCCTCACAAGGCGCAGCCTCCGGGAACCCATGTACCTCTTCCTCTGCATGCTGGCCGGGGCAGACCTTGTCCTCCCCACGTGCACTGTACCCCAGGCCTTGGCCATCTTCTGGTTCCGTGCTGGGGAGATCTCCCTGGATTGCTGCATCACTCAGGTATTCTTTCTCTCTTTCACTTTTGTCTCTGAGTCAGGCATCTTGCTGGTGATGGCGTCTGACCGCTACATTGCCATATGCTACCCTCTGAGATACACCACTCTTCTTACACCTGCTCTGATTGGGAAGATCGGTGTGACCATCCTCCTGAGAAGCTACTGTATGATTTTCCCCATAACATTTCTTCTGAAAAGATTGACTTTCTGCAAAAGTAACATCCTCCCAAACACAGCTTGTAAGCACATTGTCTTGGCCCATGCTTCCTGTAATGACATTCGAGTGAACGTCTGGTATGGGATTTTTGTCCTAGTGTCAACAGTGGTCTTCGATGTTATGCTGATTTTTATTTCGTATGTGCTGATTCTCCGTGCTGTCTTCCGCATCCCATCCCGAGCTGCTTGCCACAAAGCTCTCAATACTTGTGGCTCCCATGTCTGTGTCATCATCCTCTTTTATGCACCTGGCATCTTCTCTGTCCTCACTCAGCGATTTGGACATCACATCTCACCCCATGTCCATGTCCTCCTGGCCAATGCCTATAATCTGGCTCCACCTATGATGAATCCCATCATTTATGGAATCAAGACTAAACAGATCCGGGACCAGGTGGTTCATGTATTGTTTACAATGCAGAAATGAATGTGATGATGGAAACTAATGTTGCACTATTGTAAGTAATTCTCTCCAGGTGAACTTTAGCATCAGGATGTGGAAATGTACAGCTGAGAAACTAAATGACCCCAGGTGGGTCATCACCACTCTGTCATTAGTCATTAGTGGTGGCGCTAGAGCAATTGCTTCAGAACAATTTTGGTTCATGTTTCTTCTGAAACCTCTAATCAGTCACTAGGTGTCAGAGATTTTTGGTGCTTAGATTTTATTCATAGAGTGGAGAACTAGATCAGTTTACTTCTTTGTCACTTATAATACCTCTATAACCAAATACTGACCAATATAAACCATAGACAGTAGCTCTTCCTGGATAGTTGCTGAAATATCCCTTTCTGATATGTTTGCAGCTTCAAGTAGCTGTACATGTTTTATTACTCACATGAACATTTCTTCTGCCATCCTTTCCAGTGTCTTCTGCATATTTAAAAGTTTGCTTCTTACACAAATTATTACAAAAAAAAATCACCTGTAACTTTTAACTTAAGCATAAATTATATGAAAATGTGAATATACTCTTCTTTCCTGGAACGCAAAAGGAGCATAAATTTGTTATTTATTACATTTATGACATTTTTATTCATACTATTAATTGTTTGGAAATAAATATTTAGCAATAGTTCACTGATGAGCTAAAATATACTATATATAAAATAATATATTAAGCAATTATTAACCAAAAATTATGGTGAAGTATAAGAAATGTTTTCTAAAGAGTAACACTGCCTAAATTAACGATAAGCATGTATTTTGTGCAATACAATAGTGCAGAGAGAAATAAATGCACCCTAGTGGGTCTATGTCTATGGTGATGGAACCATGCTCTATGTAGTTTGTAGGAGAGAGGAGTATATTTCAGATCAGAAAGTTAAATATTATTCATTAAAATATATTTTCCTATACACAACTGATGTATTATTGAACACTACCTCTGAAACTAATGATGTATTATATGTCAGCTAAATTAAATTTAAATAAAAAACAGAAAAAATATATTTTCCTTTGCATGTTTGCATAAATATATGCTGAAACTATATGCATGGTGAATATGTACAATTCATAAGATACAGGTGATTTTAGTAACATGAAAAGAGGCATTATCAAACACCATTAATTAATATTTCCTTTTGCGTAGGATTACAAGAGATGAATTATCTTAAGTAGTGATTATCTGAGATATTTTAGTTTTGTCTTCATTTTAAAATTTTATTTATTTATTTTAAGTAATCTCTGTACCTAATGTGGCAGTCGAACTCATGACCCCAAGATCAAGAGTTGTATGTTTTTCTCACTGAGCCCGCCAGGCACCCCTTGTCTTCATTTTTAAAAGGATAATTTGTCATTACAGACATGTACCCTGGGGCAAATAATACATTATATGTTAATAAAAAAATAAATTTAAAAAAAGGATAATATATCAGTATAGAATTTTAGTTGGCAAAGATTTTTTTCAGAATATTAAAAACTTCCTTCTAGGGGCGCCTGGGTGGCTCAGTCATTAAGCGTCTGCCTTCGGCCCAGGTCAGATCCCAGGGCCCTGGGATCGAGCCCCGCATCGGGCTCTCTGCTCTGCAAGAAGCCTGCTTCTCCCGCTACCATTCCCTCTGCTTGTGTTCCCTCTCTCGCTGTGTTTCTGTCAAATAAATAAAATCTTAAAAAAAAAACAAACTTCCTTCTATTGCCATCTTTCTCCTATTATATTGAGAATTCACCTGAAAATTTTATTGTTGCTCCTTTGAATGTATTGTGCTTTTATCTCTTTCTACAGTTATGGTTTTCTTTTGTCTTCTTGTTTTTTTCAGAACGTTTATTACCATGCGTTCATGTGCAGTTTGCTTTGCATGTATGTTTTTTGAATATGTGAGTTTATATCTTCCATCAGTTCCAGAAAGTTTCCATCCGTTATCTCCTTGAACATTGTTGCTGCCCCATTTTCTCTCTTCTCTCTGTATGTTTATATTAGATACTTCCGGTGTGTCTACCGTGTGTCTTTTGCTCACTTGTTATTATTTTTGCCATTATCTTTCCTCCCTCCTACTTCAGTTTCTGTTATTTGTATCCATCTGTCTTCCAGTTCACTAAATCTGTTCTGCTCTGCCAAATCTGCTGTTTAATTTAGCATTTAAATGCTTATCAGATAATCATGTTTTTCAGTTCTGTAATATCCATTTAAATTTTTTTTTCCAGATACTCTCAAGTAACTTCATCATATTTTGCTCTCTTAAAGAGAATATTCATTGAAGTTCTATAATCCTTGTCTGATAAACTTGTCTGATTACCGGGTCATCTTTCAGTCTGTTTTTTTTCTTGCCAGTTTTTTTCCTTGTTCACTGATCATAAGGTTTTTCTTCTTTCTGTGTATAGTACTTATAAATCTTATGCTTGATGTTCCAATAAAAACCCTACAAAGGCTGCAGATAATGGCATCTTCCTTCGGAAGGGTTTTCTTTCTCCTTGGTGTTAGGATGAAGTCAGGAGCTGATCACCTCACTCAGGGAGGCCCGGGTTTGTGTCAAGGTCAGATTTCAGTGTTAGTCATACTTGTCTCCTGGGCTCTTATTCCTAGGACAGAACTCTTTTTCTTTTTTTAATTAAAAAAATTTTTTTTAAGGACAGAACTCTTTAAAGATTTTAGTTCATGTCCTGGAAGGCCTTCCTCTCTTCAGTCTTAAGAACTGTTAAAGAGTCAGTTCTCTCCTTCAAAGATCTTTTGGCTTAAATCTTTAGACTGCCCCCCATGCAGTCTCAAAATTTGCAAAATGACAGAAATGAGAGGTCACGATATGGTTTAGCCAAGCAGTCCCCTCTTCTGCTAGATCTCTTAGGAATTACCCTTGGGAATGTGAAGAGATTGAATACAGCCCTTTTTGAAATTCAATATACTTAATATATAGTGTATTATTAGTTTCAGAGGTAGAATTTAGTGATTCATCTGTTGCATATAACACCCAGTGCTCATTCCATTAAATGCCCTCTTTAATGCCCATCACCCAGTTACTCCACCCCCCTCCTCCATGTCCCCTCCAGTAAGCCTCAGTTTGTTTCTTGTAGTTAAGAGTCTCGTACGGTGTCTCCCTCTCTGATTTCATTTTATTTTTCCTCTCTTTTCCCTATGTTCTTCTGTTTTGCTTCTTAAGTTCCACATATGAGTGAGATCATATGATAATCGTCCTTCTCTGACTGACTTATTTCACTTAGTGTAATACCCTCTAGTTCCATCCATGTCGTTGCAAATGGCAAGAGTTCATTCTTTTTTATGCCTGAGTAATATTCTGTGGTATATATATACACCACATTTTCTTTATCCATTCATCTGTTGATGGACATCTGGGCTCTTTCCATAGTTTGGCTGTTTGGGACATTGCTGCTATAAACATTGGGTGCATGTGCCCCTTTGCATCACTGTTTGTATGCTTTGGATAAATATCTAGTAGAGCAATTGCTGGGTCATAGGGTAGCTCTATTTTCAACTTCTTGAGGAACCGACCTATTGTTTTCCAGAGTGGCTGTACCAGTTTGCAGTCCCACCAACAGTATAAGAGGTTTCCCCTTTTTCCACATCCTCACCAATATATGTTGTTTCCTGAGTTGTTAATTTTAGCCATTCTGACCAGTGTGAGGTGGTATTTCATTGTGGTTTTGATTTGTTAATATAGCCTTTCATTTTTATTTTTATTTTTATTTTTTAAGGATTTTATTTACTTGTGAGAGAGAGAAAGCACAAGAGAGAGCAGACAGCACAAGTTGGGGTTGGGGGGATAGATGGGCAGAGGGAGAGGGAGAAGCAGATTCCCCACTGAGCAGGGAGCCTGATGTGGAGCTTGATCCCAGCATCCCAAGAACATGACCTGAGTTGAGGGCAGATGCTTAACTGACTAAGCCACCCAGGCACCCCTAACATGGCCTTTTAGATTCTCTTGTCCTGGTTCCCCAGCATCTAGTGTAGCCACGGTACTCAGCAAATGTTCCATAGGAAAAAACAGCTGTGTGTTTGAAAACTATGAAGTTTGAAATTTTGAATGTGGTTCTATATGGCTATTGAAAAGCTCAGTGGGTTTTGCTTTTCCCCAGGAGAAGCCCTCCTTCTGGACCACGATTGACCCTTATTTAGCCAATGCCCAGAATTTACAAATAGTTCCAGGGGGAAAATGTGGTTGACAATTGTCAGGTTGCTTTTTTTTTTTCTTAAAGATTTTATTTATTTGACAGAGACACAGTGAGAGAGGGAATACAAGCAGGGGTAGTGGGAGAGGGAGAAGCAGGCCCGATGCAGGGCTTGATCCCAGGACCCTGGGATCGTGACATGAGCCAAAGGCAGACTTTTAACCAACTGAGCCATCTAGGCGCTTTTGAAAGTTCTCCTGTCCCTTGAATTTTTGTTTATCTAGTCTTTGTTGCTTTCCTGGCTCTCTGATGGCTTAATATGTGGGGTTTTTTTGCAATTTAATTGTTTTTTTCTGATTGTAACCATGGAGATATTATTTTGCTATGTCTTATTATGTCATAACCAAAGCACAAATTTTAAGAGACTGTTAATATTTGCTTTGATAACTCAAAAATAATGAACCAATAACATTTAGCATGAACAGGATATATATTTATGCCTTTGGGACAGCAAGACATATTACTTCTACCATTTCCATCTGAATATACAAAATGGCCACAGGTTTTATTCATTACACCTAGTAAGTAAACCTTAGGTTTAAGGTAAGTAAACCTTAGGATGAATGTAACTTGAAACCTTTATTGTAAAACTGGAAATAGAGGTGGTCCATAGAGGAGAAGGGCTTTGCTTGACATAAATGTCTCAACTTTGGTCCCCCAAACCTAGAATTGTGCTTAGTTATGTGACAGCCTCCTTTCGGGATTTTCTCCACTCTGTGTGAATACTAGCTCCTCTTTATTTTATTTTTAAAAAGATTTTATTTATTTATTAGAGAGAGAGAGATCACAAGTAGGCACAGAGGCAAGCAGAGAGAGAGGGGGAAGCAGGCTCCCTGCTGAGCAGAGAGCCTGACTCGGGGCTTGATCCCAGGACCCCGAGATCATGACCTGAGCCGAAGGCAGAGACTTCAACCCACTGAGCCACCCAGGCATCCCTACTAGCTCCTCTTTAATTCCCAGGTGGCTCTAAGTTATTCTGAATATTTTCTGTCAGTCAGTCATGACACATTTCTGATTTGCTGATTCTGTTTAGTGATGAATTGCTGGGAAGTAGCATGAAAAATAATACAGTGTTCATCAAGCAAGTCATGTTCCTGGATCTGGGCTTGGCCACTTATTAAATGTTTAATTTTGAGTGGGTTATTTATTTATATCTAAAAGCTTCAGTTCAAGTATAAAAGGAATATGAAAATAGCTACATCACAGGGATGAAATGAAATGGTAAATTGTAAAGCACTTAGCACCAGACCTACATGTAATTGAGTCTCTATATATCAGTTAGATTTATTGGCCTCAGGGTGATGAGGGAGGTCTGGACCAGAATGAGAGATTCGGTAATCACTCTCGGTTTGCAAAGAGGTGGTCACTGAATCTATGGATAACGAAGGCAGTGGTGGACAGCCTTGAATGCACAGAGAAATCACTCAGAGAGATTTACAAAAGTACACTTGATGTTTAGAAAAGCAACACAACCCCCAGATCCTGACTGAATTGGTACAGAGCAGTGGCTGTCCAACGCTATATACATTGCAACCCCATGGAGGGTTTGTTCAACCACACGTGGCTGAGTGCTACCCCAAGAGTTTCTGATTGAGAGGACTAAGAATTCACCTTCTAACATGTCTGAGGTGATGCTGTTGGTACAGCTGCTGGAGAGAAGATTCATAAACTTATGAATAGTCTTCTGCCAGTATAAGCCCTTTTACTAAGGTGGTTTTGTCAGGGTACAGATAATAATTGTACTCCTGCTTCCTTCCTTCCTTAGAGATTTCACCAATTTTCCCAGGCTTAGTGCTGAGGATGTGGATGTATTGATGAGAAACATTCTCAGACATGAAAAGTGGGTTTTCATAC
The DNA here is from genome assembly GCA_028646535.1 of Procyon lotor. Taxonomy (NCBI): domain Eukaryota; kingdom Metazoa; phylum Chordata; class Mammalia; order Carnivora; family Procyonidae; genus Procyon; species Procyon lotor. Next base: position 2,819 of record JAQQSY010006449.1, on the reverse strand, counting down.
CAAGAGGAGCCATCTACCTGAGACCACGAAGTGACTGGATGGCCACTAGTTACACTTTCTTGTTTTGTCCAAATATGTCTCTGGAGGAAGAAGTGGGGCCACTAAGAGACCCTGAGAAGGAGGATGTTGGCAGTGGCCTTTGTTCACACAGAAAGTGATATGGTTTGGTTCCTCTGTAGTAATAAGAAAATAAATATTTGTTTTGCATGGGGAATGACGTACTATTTACTGAGTTTATTTTCTTTACTACCAAACTTCAGATTCTAGCCTATTTCTGACAGTTGCAACATTCCGCCCCCCCTCCCCATGTGAATCCTGATAATAAATGCTGGAGAGTTAATTATCATTCAGGTGTACACACTCAGGGCGTCTCCCAGTTAAAAAAAACCCAAAACCCAGCACCTGTCCTGGGCTGCCACATTACTTACGGTTAAAAAGACCCAGGAAGCTCATTGGCTCCAGCCTGACCAATCATGTCCAGCTTCCAACTCTGACCAATCATGTCCTTTCGCCTTCTATTTAAGTGAGACTCCAATAGCTTGTTAGGGTATTTGTGCTGCCAACTAATGCGAGGGTTGGGTTGGGTTTGGGTTGGGTGGCGGGAGAACAAGCCGGATCTCTGGAAGTTACTCTTTTCTGTCAGTGTCTATTTCTCTTTGCTTTTCTGTTTCTGCTTTTTTTTTTTTTTTAAAGATTTTATTTGACAGAGAGAAACACAGCGAGAGAGGGAACACAAGTAGAGGGAATGGTAGCGGGAGAAGCAGGCTTCCTGCAGAGCAGAGAGCCCGATGCGGGGCTCGATCCCAGGCCCTGGGATCTGACCTGGGCCGAAGGCAGACGCCTAACGACTGAGCCACCCAGGCGCCCCTCTGCTTTTTTTTTTTTAAAAAAAAAAAAAAGACCGGGGATTTCCTGCTGCCTGGCTGTGGGAAAGACAAGCAAGATGAATGAGACACCTAGGCTTAGTTTTTATCTCACTAAGTTACAAAGTTTAGTTGAGACTTGGGCAGTAAACAGTACTTTCTTTCACTAACAGAAGAGTGAAACTTGGTAGTGAGTTGAGAGAAGCGCTTTGAGTTGATCAAATATTAGAAACTACCTCCTACTCCAGGTGGAGCTCATCTTCCTATCCAGGCTTTACTTTGCTCTTGTGGGCTTATTGGAAAACTTGGGATTGGGAAGAGCATCTAAAGAACTCTGGGGGTCGATGCTAGCTACCGGTTGGGATAAAATTAACCCCACTTCTATTAGGGGTATTCCTAACTCCTGGACTTACTGTCTGTTACAGTGCAAGGTTGCAGGAAGGACCTTCAATTGTTTCAAGCTTTAGTTCTAACTCTTGCATAATCTTTTAAAGCTACCCTCCCCCATCCTTGATAGTGTTACTGGCTGTTAGCCTTCCTATTGTGACTCAAAATATCCCCTGTGCGAAGAAAGCTATTTCTGGAGCCCATTGTCCTCCTGGTGCCTTCAGTAGGCTTACTTTGTAGCTACTTCCTGCCTCCAAGCCATCCAAGTCCTTCTTGAGAAATGACTCGGAATGTCTAGAGCATTTTGTAGGACCTTTGCCTTGTCTGAGACCTGTTTTTTTAAAAGCCTTTCTTCAGGATCCCTGACCTGTTAAACATACCTTATTCCTTACACCCTTTCCCTCAATCAGGCTGACACCTGGGGAAAACTTTGGCGTTCATTTAGATTCTAATTTGTTTTGTCTTGCTGGATTTGGAGAGGTAGGCTCTAAGGGAATGGCTTTTACTGGGGGATAGTCCTATTCCTGTTCTGATCTCCCTGTGTCTTTCAAACTCCTGACTTCACATCTACTTCATCTTCCTAGAAGCACATTATTCCTGTGTATTTCCTTGGCTGCTAGCTGTTCCAGTCCTTGAGATTTTTTTGTCTCAAGTGGCCTCTTTTCAATCTTTCCCTGCCATGGGATTTTTGATGAGAGTAGATCAGAACAGTACTGTTAAGTCCAGTCTTCAGTGTCTTTGTGGGATCCTAGACCCGAGAGTTCCCTTTCCTGCTTCCTCATGTTAAACCTACAGATGCTTCAAGAATCTCTGCTTGAGAACCCAATTTTCTCCTAGGGTTTTGTATTCAGACACTGCTCAGCCTGAAGGGTCTCCACTTAATACTGACTTAAGCAACAAGGTCCCAGAATGTAAACTGTAGAGGGGCTGGGACTGAACCAGTAGATGAGATTGTGATGCTGATCCTAGAAACTGCTCATTCCCTCATGTGCGGGCTACCTCTGTACTTGGGGAATGAATCCTTGTAACAGCTAGAAGTAGCCATGAGATGCATTGAGAACCTACTGAGGGGTGAACTCTAAGGGCCCTTTCCTATAGGAGAAATTCTTTGTCTAATCCTTAAAGGGGATTTAAAGTTTTTTTTTTTCCTTGAAGTATATGAGCAGTTACTCCTGTCTGAGGGATGAGCTGTGTCCTTAATTCAGGAACTCCGATGCTGCTCATCACTTGTTAACGAGACAGCCTATCAAAGAAGGATAGCCTCACCTGTGGCTGCTTCCCCGCGAGAGTTTGTTGATTCAGTGTAAAATGAAAATTGTTTTGTGATTCATGATAGGGATACCTCTAGGATCTGTTTCCTAGTAACTGTCAGAGGTTTGAATCTAAAGATGTCCTACAGCAGACAAACTACCTCTGAACAATGCCAGAGTGGTAGAAAGTGGCAGCTGACATTCGTGGGGAAGGAAGGTGGTAAACACCTGGATCAAAGGTTGAAGGAGTTTGGAGCAGGGAAGAGAGCCGGGACAACTGAGGCCTGCTGGGTCCAGGAGATGTTCCTGGTGTTAGGGC
>JAQQSY010006448.1:0-11048 GCA_028646535.1 Procyon lotor | reverse complement strand
TTTTTTTTAAAGATTTTATTTATTTGACAGCGAGAAACACAGCGAGAGAGGGGACACAAGCAGAGGGAATGGTAGCGGGAGAAGCAGGCTTCCCGCGGAGCAGGGAGCCCGATGCGGAGCTCGATCCCAGGACGCTGGGATCTGACCTGGGCCGAAGGCAGACGCTTAACGACTGAGCCACCCAGGCGCCCCTACTATTTTTATTTTATTTGAAACAGAAAGAGAGAGCACGCGCTCGCACAAGCAGGGGGAGGGGCGAAGGGAGAGGGAGAAACAGACTCCCCGCTGAGCAGGGAGCCGGATGTGGGGCTCCATCCCAGGATCCCGGGATCATGACCTGAGCTGAAGGCAGACACTTAACCAACTGAGCCACCCAAATGCCCCCCAAAAGGGCTACTATTAAATAAATTTGGTTTATCCGTTCATGGAATATTCTGTAGCTGAGAAAAATAGGGAAGCTGTTCAAAGTTTGATATGGAGCCACCTCCTAATTATAGCTATTAGGTGAAGACAGCATCTTCAAGAACACAAAAACGATATTCCACCAAGAGTAAGGAGCAAAGTGGGTGGGGGAGGGAAAGAAAGAGAAAGAGAGAAAATGCGTGTGTGTGTGTGTGTGTGTGTGTGTGTGTGTGTGTGTGTGTGTGTGATCTGCTGTATTTGCTTGTATAAAATAAGCCTGGAGGGGCGCCTGGGTGGCTCAGTCGTCAAGCGTCTGCCTTCGGCTCAGGTCATGATCCTAGAGTCCTGGGATCAAGCCCCACATCGGGCTCCCTGCTCTGCGGGAAGCCTGCTTCTCCCGCTACCATTCCCTCTGCTTGTGTTCCCTCTCTCGCTGTGTTTCTCTCAATAATAAAATCTTTAAAAAATAAAATAAAATAAAATAAAATAAGCCTGGAAGGTCATGAAGGAAGCTGGGCATACCACTTGCCTCCAGGAGGGGAGGGAAGCATCTGGGCCAGAAATGGGGAGGGGTGAGACTTTTCACTATATACCCTTTTGAAATTTGAATCATGTGAATATGTGAGTTATTCAAAAGTAAAACGTTAAATCTTTATTTTTATTTTTTAAAAGATTTATTTATTTGGGGGGGCAGAGAGAATCCCAAGCCCAGCTCCACATCAAGCATGGAGCCCAACACGGAGCTCAAGCTCACAACCCTGAGATCACAACCTAAGCCAAAACCAAGAGCTGGATGCTTAACTGAGCCCCCCAGGGGCCCCATACCTCAATGAAACTTTAAAAAAATTAATCTTAAAATCAAACTAAGTAAAGGGGTACCTGAAACCCCAAACCTGAATCTGATCACAAATTAAATCCAGGGGTGCCTGGGTGGCTCATTTGGTTAAGTGTCAGTCTTCGGCTCAGGTCATGATCCTGGGGTTCTGGGATCAAGCCCCGCACTGGGCTTCCTGCTCAGCAGTGAGCCTGCTTCTCCCTCTCCCTCCGCCCCTCCTCCCTGCTCATGCTCTCTCTCTCTCTCAAATAAAGAAATATCTTTAAAAATAAAAAAAGAATTAAATTTAATATCCAATTTACAGGAAATCTAGGGGACAAGGTGTTAAACACCACCTCAGAATCCAGCCTGTGGGAAACTCTTAAGACAACTGCCCCAGTTTCCATTTATTTATTTATTTATTTATTTATTCGTTCATTCGTTTATTTACTTGTTTGTTTGTTTATTTAAGGGGGAGGCGCAAGAGCAGCAGGAAGAGGAAGCAGACTCCCCACCAAGCAGGGAGCCCATTGCGGGGCTGGATCCCCAGATGGTGGGATCAGGACCTGAGCCAAAGGCAGACACCTAACCGACTGAGCCACCCAGGCGCCCCCAACTGTCCCAGTTTCCTAAACAAACAAATGAAAAGACTTAAAACACAAGTCAGCCAATCACATTTGGTGAGCATCTATGGGTCCTAATCCAAACAAATTATAACAACAAGTGACTCATCTGTGACACGGATGCGTCGATTGGAAATCTGGCCGCTGAATATCCAATGACTTTAACAAAAGATCATTAATTAAAAAACGTTTCAATGTCGTAAAGGGAAGGAATCGGTCCACCGGCCTCGGCTCTCCCCAGGGCCTTACCTGCTCAAAGATGAAGCAGGACCACGCTCCCCTGCCAGTGTGGCTCTCTGAGGCTCTCCCAGCCTCACCTCCCTTCCCCTGCTTTTTGTTTCATCCCCATCGGCTGCCGCGTCCTCCTCCCTCCGAGCCTCTGCTCTCACTCTTCCCTCTGTCTGGAGCGCCCCTGGCTCTGCTAGTTAAAATCCTACCCGGCCCCTGAGGTCGGTGTAAATTCCACCTCCTCTACGAAGTGTTTCTTTGACCTCTTCATCCCTCCCATCCTTCTGAGAATCTGGGATAGTCTCTGTTCTATTTCCATGTCACTCACAGCTTCCTCAGTCTAGAATTTTGGGAGTCTGTACCTTTTCTTTTTTTTTTTTAAGATTTTATTTATTTATTTGACAGAGAGAGAGAGAGATCACAAGCAGGCAGAGAGGCAGACAGAGTGAGGGGGAAGCAGGCTCCCCGCTGAGCAGAGAGCCCGATGCGGGGCTTGATCCCAGGACCCTGAGATCATGACCTGAGCAGAAGGCAGAGGCTTTAACCCACTGAGCCACCCAGGCGCCCCGGGAGTCTGTACCTTTTCATCATTAGAGCCTGTGAGGTCCTGTGGCAGAAGCTGAATATTCCAGTGGATTAAGAGCAGGAGCTATAAATCCTAACTTGGCCACCTACTTACTGCTGTGTGACCTTGGGAGGGTCACTCTACCTCTCCAAGCCTCGGTGCCCTCATCTGTAAAATGGGGATTATTATGGTTCCTACCTCACAGGGATGCTGTAGATTTCAGAAGAAATAAAATGGCCAAAGAGCCTAGCTCACTGTAAACACCTAGTAAATGCTGACTGCCAGGAGTGGTAGGAGTTCACTATTTCTAGTTGTTTCTGCATCTCCACAGTGCCTGGCACACAGTAGGTGTATTGGGTTGGACTGAAGTTTCGCTGAGCTTAGTTGAATTCGACTTAAAAAGCGGGGCTGTCTCCCAGCTGCCTCAGAGTCTCCCCAGGCCGTCCCTCCGCCAGCCGGGCCTCACTCACCTCTCGGTGGACATCTTCACCTCGCTGACCAGCCGACGGACCCCCACAACCTGCCTCCAGAGGAGGAGCAGGCGACTGTGCTCGTTGCTGAAGTAGGTGTTGAAGGACTGAAGGGAAGGCGGCTGCGTGAGGGTTGGCCCGCCCCCTCCCTCCCAGGCCACGCCCCCATCCCAGCCACGCCCCATCCTGGCCCCGCCTCCTCCCACAACAACTATCTCGGGTGCTCCCCGGAGGCCCTAAGGCCCTGGGAAGTGGGTCTTCCCCTGGCTCAGCGTACAGGGTAAGGGGGGGCTGTCCCGCTCGGGCTCCCACACCTGCGTCCCCCACAGGGAACTTGGTTCAACACCTTCACCGGCTGCAACTGCAAGAGGCTGCGCAAAGGTCAGAAAGTGCTGGAGACCCAGGTTTACACCCCAGCTACCAGCGGCATCCCTGCACCGCCGTGGGCAGGTTATGTAACTTCTCTTTAAAATAAGCGTGACAGCACCTACCACACATAGTTATTATGAGGAACAGAGGAGAAAATGCACGCCAGGCACGTGGTACTGGCTGGGCAAAGCCAGCTCTCATGATGACAATTATTTACCTCTCTTAAAGGGCTCACCCGCCAGCAGGGCCCCCCTTTCCTGACCCCTTAGTCCTACCCCTCAGGTCAGGCTGGGCCCCTGAGGCCCCACTGGCCGCCCAGCACCCCCATGCCCACCTCTTCCTCACGCCTCCACGCCGCCTCCCGCTGCTCCAGCTCCTTACGGCAGCGTGTCCAGTCGGCGGTCACCTTGCGTATGTCCTCACTCAGAGCCTGGTTGGCCGAGCTCGCTTGGTCTAGCTGCTCTCGGAGCATGGAGTTCACCTGGGCCAGGCTGGCACTCCTGGGGGGTGCAAAAGGGACCGGTGGGCCCAGGGCAGGAGAGACAGCCCTGCCAGCCCTGCCCCCTCCGGGCCGCACCCCACCTCTGCTGCTCCTCCTCCAGGCGGACGAGGGCGCTCTCCAGGTCATGGCTGTGCTCCGTGTCCTGGGTGGAAGAAGTGGGGCATCAGCGGGGGCCAGCAGAGGGAAGGGCCTGCCTTGCCCCACCCCGGCACCCGGCGCCCACCCTTAGCCGCTGCTGCTCCAGCTCTGTGGATCTCTCTAGCACCTGCTGCTCCAGCTCCGAGCACTTCTTCTTGTACTGGAGGGTCTGTGGATGGGTGCGGAGCGGGAGATTAGCCCCAGGGGATGGGGGCAGGGCAAAGAGAACAGGTGGGGAGGGGGGGACAGGAGCAGGAGTGGGTGGCCCTGACCTTGGCCTGCAGCCGCTGCACAAGCTGGGCCTGCCGCTGCTGGCCTTCCTGGTAGGCCTGCAGCTTGCGCCGGTAGGAGGCCTGCTCCTCCTGCAGCTGCCTCCGCAGCTCCACGCTCTGCCGCACCAGCCCCCTGGGCTCGGGCGTTTCCAGCTCCCCAGACTCCAGCCGCACAGCCTGCTCCAGCTGCAGGGAAGGTCCCTGGGTGAGAGGCCCGGGTCTCCCGGGAAGGCAGGCACAGAACTCTGCAGAGGATGCCAGGTTGGGCCCAGACCCGTGTGCCCTGCAGGCGCAAGTGGGCAAGCCCAGGGTGGAAGGCACACGTGCACAGGGTAACACAGCTGTGCAGGGACACAGGCTGGGCACACATGGACACACAGACCGGGCGCGGTGGACACATGCAGGCGGGCCCATGAACACATGCGTGCAAAACACAAAGTTGCCCGGGGTTGGCGAGGAGGGGAAGCTTACAGGCCGTCTGTGCGCTTGCGTGGGGGCACTGTGAGCCTCTCCGCCAAACACCTAACCCAGCCGTGGAGGGTTATTAGCAACAGGCCCATGTCTGTTGCTAACACCCCCACCCAAGGTGGGCTCAGGAAAACCTAGGTTTTTTGTTCTCCACCATATCTTAGACCCAGGAGACTGGCAGTGGCATGTTTGTTGAATCATGAATTAATCGCATGAGCACATCTGAATACTTTCAAACAGAGGCAAAAATATACGCATGCATATCTGAGCTTGGAGACGCACACACAGAAGGCCCGGCAGCAGTCTCAAACGTCCCCAGGGTGACACAGATGGGCTCCCTGGCACGCCCTCACTCCCCACATACACAGCGCTTGGAAGAGGAACCCACCCTAGCACAGGGCGCGCTTCTATGGAAAGCTGCTGTCAGCGCCCTGCTCCACCCCCAGGCAGCTGGCAGCCCCTTCATTAACAGACCCCGTGAGCAGAGCCCGGATGCCTGTGTTGTCATCATCATTGCTCTGGCAGAGCCTCCTAACCCCTTAGGCACCTGCTGGTCCCAGGGGGCCCTTCAGCCTCCTCAAGCTGTTGGGAAAGGGAGGGGGAGTGGGCAGCTGAGGATGAGCAGGACGGAGAGAGAGTGACAGCACCCAGGGAGAACCAAGAGGAAGACAGCCCAGCCTGGTTGATCCTGACCCAGGCCCACACTCGCCGCCTACCTCCCCGGCCCCTGGCCTGCCAGCCTAGGCACACCACTCACGTGCCTTCCCGCACCAGGTCCCAGGGAAGCCAACAGCAAGGGCCACTGCAGTCACGCTGGCTAACGAACGGGACCAGGCCAGGCCAGGCCAGCTCCCCGGGCCTACATCCACCCAGTATGCCCGGGAGCCCCTCGACGAGCCACCGACCGTGCTAACAACCCACTCTCTACCCACCCCACCCCATGTGCTGGGGTCAGAGCCAGAGCACGGTGACGGTGGCCACTAGGGTGCCGCCCCTCTGGCGGGGACTGCTTGAGGGCTGCCGCCTGGAAGGTAGGCTGCAGGCCCACGACCAGCATCCACATGGGGTCTGCCTGAGTCGGGTGGCAGGCACGGTGTCTCCCGCTGTGCGTGGTGGCACTGAGCTCCCACGTGTGTTGCCCATCGATGAGGGCACACCTTGATGGCTGTGTTTCGTCATTTGTCTCCATAGGGGACTCCGTGTGTTTTTGTGCCTGGGCCTTCACAGGGACCCCAGTGAGTTCACGTGTTGTTTTTTTAAGGATTTTATTTATTTATTTGAGAGAGCAAGACAGAGATAGAGAGAGAGAGAGAGAGAGAGAGAGAGATGGTGAGAGGAAAGGGAGAAGCGGGCTCCCCACTGAGCAGGAAGCCCGATGTGGAGCTCGATCCTGGGACCCTGAGATCATGACCTGAGTCGAAGGCAGATGCCTAACCGACTGAGCCGCCCATGCACCCCATTCATGTGTTTCTATGTCTGCATGCAAACCTGTAAGTGGGTGCGGCTGGAGAGTGTGTCTGGGCTCCACGTGGGTTGGCGGTGTGTGTATCAGCAACTCTATGCAACACGCAGGTACGCAGCGTGCCTCTGTCTGGCTGTGTGTGTCCACAAGACGGGAGGCCATGTACGGTGCTATCTGCGGGACGGGGTAGCTCGGTGGTGTGGCTGTGCATCTGGGCGGTATGTGCTGTGAATGGTGGAGGGGAGGGGGATGGTGTAGCATCTGGCTGTTGGGGGGACTCATGCTGTGTCCGGTCCACAAATCAGAGTGTATCACGATGGGGGACTTGTGTTTCCAGGTGACATCTCTGTGTGTCTGGGGCGGGGGGTCTGATCGGGGCCCCTGCTCTGTGTGTTTGCACATCTGTGTGAAGCAGGTGCTATTTGCTGCTGTGATTTGGGGGGGGTCAGGCAGTCACTAGATGCTCTACTGGCTTCCCCAGTGCTCACAGGCAGGCCACACCTCGCCCCATTGCACACACTTCACCCCTCACAAAACAGCCTTTCAGTTTAACTTGTAATTCAAAAGCCAAAGGGGCGAGTCACCAAGCTGAGGATGAAAGAAGTTTACTGTCTCCCTTAGCAACCGCTGCCCTACTACCCGCCTTTCATTCACTGGGTCCCGGTTGCCATGGACACTGGGGGAGCCCAGGGGGCGTGGCCATGCCTTCCTTCCCATTCCCAGCTGCCTCCCCCAACACCTGCTCCTTGGGGACAGGAAGATGGGGGCCTCCACAGGGACCATGAGGTTCTCCTTCTGACCTGGGAGGTGCCACAGGGAGCCCCTGCCTCAGTTTCCCTACATGCAGTCAACAGGACACCAATCCTGACTTCGCCTCTTCTTTTTCCCAGGGATGCCGTGGATTGAGAGAGTCAGAACAACCTCACTGACGGGCCTCCAAACAGCCCACATGTAACAGTCATGGCCACAGGGGCTGGCCCTGCCACCTGCACCGTGGGAACAAGTGGGGTGCAGGGACAGAGTGTCACAGGACCGCAGAGCCCTGGACCTGGGGCCTTAACCCAGCTCCACCACCAACCCTATCAAGAACCTGCTCTGGGCCGGCTTCCCCATCTGTCATAGGCGATCTCCAGGCTCTGATGTCCTCTGGGAGGACGGGGCTGGAGGTCACTATCATGCAAACCCTGCCTGCGGGGGGGGGGGCCTCACTCACACCACCTCACACCCAGAAAAGCAAAACACCCGGCTCCCTCTCCATGCTATTCAGGGGACTCCCCAGCCACACGAGGGAATCTTCTAGACCAATGCAGCCCCAGCCGCAGCAGCTGTGTCTCAGCAGAAAAGAAACCTGCCACCTCCCATCTCTCCTTCTCTTCCTCTGCCAGCTGGGGGGTTGGGCGGGGGGAAGCTTCATTGTTGCCAGCTTCATTGTGGGTCAGAAGCTGGCATTTAAGAGACAGCCTCCCAGGAGCCTGGCACTGTGCCAGAGGCCAAAAGATGAGAGGGGGCTACACTGGAGGAGGGCTGGCTCGAGGCCCCATCACCTGCAACAACAGGGGACTTGGGCCAGCTCCCCCCGGACCCCCTACAAACCTGGGAACACTGGCTCCACACTGTCCCCAGCGCTAGGGGCCACTCCGGGCCCCCCGCCCTGCTACTCTGCAAGTCTCAACAAGTCGGGGGACTTTCTAGGCGAGCCAACACCAGCACACTGGCACCCCCCAACCACACACACAAATGCATGTCCCTCTTCCCAATGCGAGTAGGCAAGCCCCTGTGGGACAGGCCCAGCCCAGGAAGCTAACCTGCCTCTGCCTAGCACATGGGGGGGGGGGCTTCCGGGCTAGCTGCCAGCTCTGGGCTTCACTCTCCCGAGTGTTATATCCAGGGGGTCATGTCTGAGGTCCTTCCAGCTTTCCAACTGCCCCCCCGGAGCTTCCAGCACGTTGTCTCTTCCTACACCCAGAAAACAAAATGGCAAAGCACAGCCCTGGGCTGGGGGTCGACAGCCCTGGCCTTCACTGGCTGTGTGACCCCGAACCCGGTGCTGTCCCTCTCGGAGCCTGCTCTCTCCTCCGTTAAATGAGCATCATAACGGTCCCAACCTTGGTGCAGCGATTGTGACGCACCCAGCAAGTGCCCGGCCCGTAAGGAGCACTCAGTAAACAGTAGTTACTGGGATGACGGGTACCACCCGCAGTCTCTCACCCATCTAGACACGCCCTCCCTCCGGCAACTCTCTCACCAACTTCCAGCCACCAGCCACCCCTGGCGTCCCCTCTCACAAGCCTGGAGGCCAAAGGAGACAGGGCCCCAAAAACAACGTGCAGTCCTGGCCCGGGCCCTGGGGACAGGGACCTGTCTGGACTTGGAGGCTGGCCTGGCTTCTCCTTCCTTCCTTGGCGAGTTCTCACCCCCACGGGGAGTGGCTGCAGGTCTGCGGCAGAACGCAGCCCGTGCCTACTCCAGCCTGCCTGCCTCCGCCACCGCTGGCCGGCGCTGGACACACCCCGAGACCCATGTGTACAGGAGCACAAAGAGATGTCCAGACACTGGGGGGCTGGCAGGGGCCTCTAGGGGTGGGCCCACCCCCAGCAGGTGTGGGACAGGTAGGGAAGAAACACCCTGGCGACAGGCTCTTGATTCCATCGGCTCACCGGCTCCTCACAAGCCCGTATCATATTAGCATCCCCGTGACAGAAAACAGACTGCGAGGGCACAGAGATCTGCTCAAGGCCACTCACGTCAGCAGGGCCACAGCCGGCACCCAGGCCAGCCTGACTCCACACCCACCTCCGGCCCAGGGCCCGGGCCCAGCCTGGCTGTCTCCCAGCCCTCGCATCCGGGGAGCACCAGGGCCCGGCACTTGGCCGGCAGGCAGCACCCACCCTCTCACTGACGGCATTGTACTTGATGGCCAGCTCGTCGCGCTCCGCACGGCTCTGGGCGAGCAGGTCCTCCACGCGGGACAGCTCCTGCTGCAGCAGCTGGTTTTCCTCCTGCAGTGACCGCACTGATGCCATCTCCGGGGTGGGCAGCAGGGCTGGAGTGGGACAGCAGTCTCGAGGTTGGCTTTCCCCGGGGGCAGCGGGACGTCCTCCCACTACATACATCCCCGGAGGCGGGAAGAGGACCAAGCACAAACAGAGCCGAAGCACGGGGCGGGTGGGCAGAGAGACGGGCCTGGAGCTAGGCTCAGAGAGGACACAACCACAGCAGAAGGGTGGCTCCAGCAGCCCCAGAACGTGCGGGAGGGAGGCTCAGTCTAGGAGGCAGGGACTAGACCTGAGTTCTAGCTCTTTCCTCCTCCAACTGTTACTCTTCTCTGGGCCTCGGTTTTGCTGCTCTGGAAATGAGCGAAACGGGAACTAGACCCGATCAGGAGAATAGGGAGGCCTCACTTAAGGGAAGGGCTTCATGTAGCTTCTGAAGCCAGGGCTTAAGATAGTTGTGGGTCATGTTGGGAGGAGAAGGAGGAAGAGGGAGGAGGGAGAGGAGGAGGGGGAAAAGGCCAAAGCGAGAAGTGGAAGTGTCCCCCCGTCCTGTGGGCTTCCCTTCCATCCCAGGAGAACTGGACACACACCACAGGCCTCTAGGCTCTTCCAGCCTGAGGTGAGGCTCTCTAAGTCTCTCCCTGCCTGGGGCTCCTAGGGGCCCCAATATCCCTGGTCCTCCCAAGGAGGCTGAGCTCGGACAAGGACTGTGGCCAGAGCACCAGCATCACCACCAAGGAAAGGAGAGCTGCAGACACGCCAGCGGCAATGGAAGGCGCCCTTCCCAGACTCTCAAACCTCGTATGAGGCTGTGGATGCCACCTACCAGGGGACCAGGGGCCCATGAGCCTCTCTGCCTGGACAGGGAATGGTTAGTACCGCCCTTCGGACTTCTGCAAAGGCCTGAGCTGAGCTGAGCTGCCCTCCCCTGTAATCTTGGGTTCAGGCAGCTTGCACGGTCCCTGGGAGAGAACGTCCCTGGGTCTAAGTCTTCGCTGTGGGCTGCCAGATGGGGTGCTCATCCCTACTGCCTAGCAGCACCACATGGGGAACAACTCTGGGCAAATATACCTCTGAGCCTCCATTTCCTCATCTGTGAAATGGGTCCCTCCACCACAGGGTTGTGCCTGCCTCACGGTGAGTCACTATTGCCACTGACTGCAGGGAAGGGGGACACGAGGAGGTGCCGGCAATGTCTGTGGAAGGTGGAAGAAAAGTAGCACCTTGGCTCTCAGGCTCGGAGAGGTGGCGGGTGACAATCTCTCTGATGCGGGCGGGCAGGCCGGCGGTCCTGGGCCGGGTCCTGCAGGCTCAGGCTCTTCTCCTGGCCTGCTCTCAGGACGCTGCTCTCCAAGGTCTGGTGGGAAGGGCAGGGGGGAGAGAAGCGCTGAAGGGGACCTGGGACCTTGGGCTCCCCGGCCTGCTGGGAGAGGAACAAAGTCCTGTGGCCCACGATGTGGGTGCCCAGGAGACCCTCAGGAAATCCCCCAAAGGGAAGCCAGGGAGTTAGAACAGCCAACGGCCCACGAGAAGGCTCTCTGTGTGCCCCCTACCCAGGGAAGAAGGCCCCACCGAGGGCCAGAGAAGCGAACCAAACACATGGCCCATCCACAAACCCCATCGGGCCAGCAGAGTGTTGGGGGCTACAGTCTAGCTCCAACCCCACATGGGTGAGGATTCCACTGTGCTAGCAGAGGTCACCTCGACCCTTCGATCTGGGAGCAGGGATCCCCTTTTCCCCA
>JAQQSY010006447.1:0-11049 GCA_028646535.1 Procyon lotor | reverse complement strand
TAACCATGTCCCAGAAGCTTGGTTCGGGGACTGCGTCTGATGGTCTGCCCTCTCTCACAGTTGGAAGTGCAGTTCATCATCACAGGCACCAATCACCACTCAGAGAAGGAGTTCTGCTCTTACCTCCAGTACCTGGAATACCTGAGCCAGAACCGCCCTCCACCCAATGCCTACGAACTCTTCGCCAAGGGCTATGAAGACTATCTGCAGTCCCCGCTCCAGGTGGGTCTGGAGTGCGCTGAGAGGAGGGAGCTGTGGGAAGGAGGTCTCTGGCAGCAGGGGCCCTAAAATCCTACCAAAGCTCAGGAGGCAGTGGGAAAGGTTTTGGTATTCTGGCACAGTGCTCCTGCCAGAAACTGGCTGCCTAACTTTGCCTTTTTCCTCTCATTCATCAGCCCCTGATGGACAATCTGGAATCTCAGACATATGAGGTGTTTGAAAAGGACCCCATCAAATACTCTCAATATCAGCAGGTATAGTTTGGGTCCACGTCACATATAGGGCTGGGTCGACCTGGGTGAAGACGGGATTATAGCCACGAGTTCTTCTCTCCCTCCTTCCCTAGGCCATCTATAAATGCCTGTTAGATCGAGTGCCCGATGAAGAGAAGGATACCAATGTCCAGTGAGTGCTCTTCCCCATAATCTTAGAGATTTGCATACCTACCTCTTCATCCGCCGAGTCAGCTTGACCCTTCCCCTTTCTTCCTTAGGGTGCTAATGGTGCTGGGAGCAGGCCGGGGTCCCCTGGTGAACGCTTCCCTCCGGGCAGCCAAGCAGGCTGACCGGCGGATAAAGCTGTACGCTGTGGAGAAGAACCCAAATGCCGTGGTGACGTGAGTAGCAGCCTCCTTGCTGGGAAGTATGTGTCTGGTGCCAGTTTTTTCTTAGCAGTGTGCTCACTCGCATTATCTTTATCTTAGGCTGGAGAACTGGCAGTTTGAAGAATGGGGAAGCCAGGTGACGGTAGTCTCATCGGACATGCGGGAATGGGTGGCTCCGGAGAAAGCAGACATCATCGTCAGTGAGCTTCTAGGCTCCTTCGCTGACAACGAACTGTCGCCTGAGTGCCTGGATGGAGCCCAACACTTCCTAAAAGGTGCCTCCAGGCTGGGATGTACTGAGTAAGGGGAATGGATTATCAGCTAGGAAGGTTGGTGGGGGGGCCTGGGTGGGGAGCAGCCTTGGAGGAGGTTGCAAGGTTTAGGGAAAGGTGGGTTGGATGTGGGTCAGTGCCCGTAGCGGATGAAGTAATCTTTCCAAACCTTAGCATTTCCATCTAGAATGAAAAGAGTGGACTAGAGCAGAGGTTCTCAGTCTGAGGTCTGTGGATTCCCTGCACTGACAAAACATGTACTTTGGGCTTAGCTTTCATTCAGATCTCAAAGGGGTTTTATGACCCCACAGAAGAACCACTAGATTAGAATATCTTAGGTTCTTACCCAGAAGTAGAATCTCCCATGGCAGGAGTTGGGGAGTAGGTTGGCTTGGGAATGTGATGACATGGAGCAGACTGGGTCTGTTTTTTGGTTTTTTGTTTTGTTTGTTTTTGTTTTTTAAATTTTATTTAAGTAGGCCCCACGCCCAACACGGGGCTTGAACTCACGACCCTGAGATCGAGCCAGCCAGGCGCTCCTGCCTGGTCTGTTTGGATGTAGGAGGTTTGAACCTTCAGTTAGTCAGACACACCATTTTCATCCCTTGGGAACTGAGCCAGCCAGGCGCTCCTGCCTGGTCTGTTTGGATGTGGGAGGTTTGAACCTTCAGTTAGACACACCATTTTCATCCCTTGGGAACTTATATGACCCTCCTGCTCTGCAGATGATGGTGTGAGCATCCCTGGGGAGTACACCTCCTTTCTGGCTCCCATCTCCTCCTCCAAGCTGTACAATGAGGTCCGAGCCTGTCGGGAAAAGGACCGAGACCCTGAGGTAAAAAGCCACTCTCTTCTGGAGAGCTCTATTCTCTTTAGTCCTCTTTTTTTTTTTTTTTCCTCCCCCTATATTAGCATCAACTCTTTTCTTCCTCTGGAGAAGGTGAAGAGGTGAAGGAGACGGGGACGTGGGACCGTGGTTGAAGTGGAAATGTTTTTATCCTTTTCCGTGTCCCAGAGGCTCAGGCTTCTTTCCCTGGGAGAGTGGGTATGTCTTGCCTGTCTGCTCCAGCTCTTGCTCGGTCTCTCGGGACAGGCCCAATTTGAGATGCCTTACGTGGTGCGGCTACACAACTTCCACCAGCTGTCTGCGCCCCAGCCCTGTTTCACCTTCAGCCATCCCAACAGAGGTGGGTTCCCGTGTGGCTGTCCTCTGACTGAATGGGTGAGGGCTTACCTTCCGGTTTCTTCTCCTGCTATCCTGGGTCTGCTCTCTCCAAGCATCCCTTGTTCGTTCTTGCCGTTGCCTCACCAAGTTCTCTAGAGCTTCCGGTCCCTTGTCATCCACACAACTCTTTCCTAACAGATCCCATGATTGACAACAACCGCTACTGCACCTTGGAGTTTCCCGTGGAGGTGAACACAGTGCTTCATGGGTTCGCAGGCTACTTTGAGACTGTGCTTTATCAGGACATCACGCTGAGTGAGTGTTTGGGGTGGTGGATGGTGGGGTGTGAGGATGTTATCTGGGCAGGTTATGTACATGTTGCACTTAGAGTCACAGGGAGGCCAGGAATCCGTGAATTTGGGTCTTTGGGTACTTATTTCTCTGTTCACAGAAGACACTCCCCTCGATCCAGGCAAAAAGTAGAGTCACAGAGACCACGATTTTTTCGTTATTTTTTTCACATAGGTATCCGTCCAGAGACTCACTCTCCTGGGATGTTCTCATGGTTTCCCATCCTCTTCCCCATTAAGGTAGGAATCACCTTTAACACTCAGTGGGTTAAGGAAGTAACTTTTGTCATTGGCGTTCTGCTCCTTCCCTACTCTAAGGATGATGCTTGACTATGAGCCGTGTTCCACTGCTCCCACGTGCTCCTGGATCCCTGTTGTAGGTGTTGAGACGTCTTCAGTGCCCTTCTACTTGGCTTCCCCACACCTCCTCTGTCTACTTTTCTGTCCAGTCTCTCCCTTAAGCAAGAGTCATCTTTTAAAAACCCAAATCTCATCATATCTCTGTCCTGCTTAAAACCCTTCAACAACTTGGGGCTGCCTAGGTGGCGCAGTCGGTTAAGTGTCTGACTCTTGCTTTCGGCTCAGGTTGTGATTTTGGGGTCCTGAGATTGAGCCCTTCGTGGGTGTTGGGCTCCACACTACGCATGGAGTCTACTTGGGATTCTTTCTCCCTCTCCCTACCCCTTCGCTTGTGCACACAAGCTCTCTTTCTCTCAAATAAATACATACATCTTTAAAAAAAAAACAACAACAACAAAACCCAACCCTTCAATGACTTCCTACTGACCTCAGGATAAAGATTTAACATTGTAAGACTTGGTGCAATCTAATTTTAGCTTGTCTTTTCAGCTACCGTCCCCTTGATTTTATTGCATCAGCCCTGTGGATCTTTTTTTTTTTTTTTAACTGAAGTATAATTAACAGGATTACATTAGTTTCAGGCGTACAACATAATGGTTCAACAAATCTGTACATCACTCAGTGCTCATCATGATTCTTAATACCCTGTCTTCTTTCCTGCTTCAGGCGTTCACACCTTTCTCCTTTGTCTGGAAAGTTCTTTGTTCATCTTTTCACCCAGCTAACTTATCTTTCAGGTCCCCTTAAACATTCCTCTTGTCCAATAACTTTCTGGGACCACCGGGACTAGGTGCGCGCTCCCTCTCATAGGTGCTCTTGTAGTGCATGTTCTCTGCGCGTTCACGACACTCATCACGCTTTCAGTTATCAGTTCAGTGTCTGATGGCTCAGTTCTGATTATTCATTCTGAAAGACTTCAAATAAACGTCATGAGGGTTGGAACGTCACGTTTTATCCTTTTCTCTCCACGCTCAGCTCAGCAGCACCTTGCCACATAGAGTTCTTTGGCTGTACCCTGAACCTCCCTGTCTGTCTTCTTGCAGCAGCCCATTACAGTACGTGAAGGCCAGACCATCTGTGTGCGTTTCTGGCGATGCAGCAATTCCAAGAAGGTTTGGTATGAGTGGGCTGTGACGGCACCAGTCTGCTCTGCTATTCACAACCCCACAGGCCGCTCGTACACCATCGGCCTCTAGCCCTGCTCCAAGTGTTCCAAGAGCCTTGGAAGCAGCTTCAAGTTCTGCTCCTGTGGCACAGAAAGTACAGTACATCTGCCCTTCGGAGTGGAGCATTTCAGTCTGCTTTCCTGCCTTACATCAAGGTGGGCAAAGGATGAGAATTCATTGCAGGGCTCAAGCCAGCAATCTGTGAAGACGTCAGGCCAGGGCGGGAGGAGTCAGTGCTGGATCTGAAGCTGTTCCGACAGGCGCGGCGCCTCAAGTGCTCCCTGTAACAGCCCTGAGTACATGTGGATTGAGCACATTTTCAGCCCTTTCCCTGCCCATCTCTGTTCCTGTTATGATGGTTTTGTGTGGGAGGAAATACAAATAAAGTAAAGTTACAGCTTTTCCTGCTCCAGCCCTGCTGCCCCGCGCCTCTACTTTCCTATACCTTACTTAAACCTAGGTGTATTCAAATTATGCCTTTATCCAAGACCCAGAGGGTCCTCACTTTGTTTCCTATTTAGGAAGTTCAGTGGTCACTCTTGGACTCCTGGGTGGAGGTTTTTCTGACCAGCTGCAAAGGTCTTGTCCATTAAGATTTATGATTAGGTTTTTCTCTGGGGAGAAAAGATTGCCTCGGTGGAGAGAGATGGGAGTCAGCTTCCCTTCCACCTTCCTGAGCTGCCGCACTGACAGCTACCTCTTGGGAGAGAAACTGGAAGCCATGCAGGTACCCCCAGCAAGAAGCCACCTGTTTTGTTTGAATAAAGTCACATGGTTAGAGTTTGAAGTCATGAGTCCTGTTTCTCCCTTTTACAGAGGAGGAATTTGAAACTGACACAAAGATGTAATGTTAGCATTCAAATGGAGACTGGAGTACAGACCCTGGCTCTCTCAATGTTCTAACCAGCTACGTTTCTGGCAGCTAATAGATGGGGCAACTAAAGTATGGGGATTCTGGAAGCCCTTGGCACCTGAGAGTGGACATCAGTTCCTTCTCTTTCTGGGCAGAGGGCTGAGTATTGCTGCACCCAGAGTCACCTGAGAAACTTCCAACTTTATGTTTGCAATGGGAGGTGTGTGGCTGTGAAACCAGGCAATGACCATAAGACGGTGTGAAATATGTGGCAAGGTTTGTGTTTCCCGGCCCGAGCACAGAGGGGCAGGAGGAGATGGTCTGGAGGGTTGAGAGCCCGCTCAGAATGGGGACGTCCCGGTCCAGCCTCCTTCCTGACGTGAAGCAGATGCAGCTCCCCTCACCGAAGCTGTCAGCTGTCGCCGCTAAGCAGGACACGTGACCCTCTTAGGAAATCAGGAGTAGAGAATAGCAAAGAAGTCAATTGTACTTCCTCATTGGCTCCGCCCACGGCGTTGGCCTAGTCACCTGGAGCCGGGAGCGGGACAGGAGAGTCCTCGCAGGTTCTTTGCCCGCGTTCTCCGCCTTCCGCGTGTCTCCTCACCAATGAGAGAGCCTTGGGCGGCCTTAGGACGCTTCCGCTCTCAGAGAGGTTAGCCAATCCACGGGAACTTGATGGTTGCTAAGAAACATTTGAGTTTGGCTCCACCCATGTTAGGGTTTCGGCCAATGAAAATCTGCACTTTGGACTGTTGCCGCGAAACCAGTGAGATTCATTCCACCGCCTGAATGTTTCGGCGCCTGCGCAGATTGGGGAAAGTTCTGGAAGACGGCGGAGCTGCCGCCATTTTACGGGAAGACGAGCGGCTCTGACGGCACTGCTGCTTTTACTGCTGAGACTCTGGAAAACAGGCGTGCTTCGCGCTCCCCAACACACCCAAAGGAACGACGGAAACCGGGACCCCCCCCCTGCGGGGACCCGGAACTGGTGAGAAACCCCGAAACCCGGTCCCCCGCGACGTCACCTATGCGTGACGTTGCCGCACGGCGCCTCCCCTTGACGTCACAGGCAGAAAATGGCGTCAAGAGCAGAATCAGGCAAACTTTTAAGAAAATACTGTTGTTTACTTTGGTGTGGAAGTGTTGCCCCCCTTAATGTCGCCGGCTGGCATGACTTTAGGGATCGGCATTCTCGTGGCTACATTTTCTTAAAGATGAAGATGCTGTCTAAAGGATCCTAGTGACCGATCTCGTTCCAGGTCCCCGCAGCCCTGAGGTTTAGGGTCGCCCGTACCTGGGCGGGGATGGGGGGAGCATCGACCCACCGCGTTTTGAGAGGGCTCGCGGGATGGGATTTCAGCTCTTAGTGCCAACACTTAGAGGTTAGAGAACTGAGACTTATTTCTCAATCTTCAGGCTCTGGAAGACTCCCGTTCATTGTGTTGGTCTCTGGGCTTCTCCCTGGTTCCCTTTTTTTTTTTTTTTAAAGATTTTATTTACTTATTTGACAGAGAGAGAGAGAGATCACAAGTAGGCAGAGAGGCAAGCAGAGAGAGAGGTGGTGGGGGAAGCAGGCTCCCCGCTGAGCAGAGAGCCGGATGCGGGGCTCGATCCCAGGACCTTGAGATCATGACCTGAGCTGAAGGCAGAGGCTTTAATCCACTGAGCCACCCAGGCGACCCTGGTTCCCTTTTTTGACCACACGATCCGTGGCGATACGGGAGTATAGTGAAGGCATATATGAGGTTTTAACATTGGGACACTGGCCCTCGCAGGGACGGAGCGAGTCGGTTACTTATAGGACCATTTTTTGAAGTGTAGCCTTGGCTTGTTACACAGCATGGGAATGTATTTTACCTTTCTCATTGTTCCTGTACTTATTTAAGCTGTTTTAAGTTTGGAGGTGTTTGTGCCCAGCTCTGTGACTGGCCCCATCACCCCCTGGGAGTCAGCATGTGGTGAATTTTGCCTGAACTGAGCTGTCAGCTCATTTCTTCGCTCTCCTTTGTCCCTTCAGCAGTGAGGCCTAAGTGTTTGTTGGGGTCTTGACTGTGCTATGACGAAGTCCAGACACTTGCATGATTGTGGGCCCACCCCTAAAGCAATTTTTGGAGGGGGGATGGAAGAAGGCTCTATGGTTTTTTAGTGGATGGGATTGCTGGACTTTAACCCTTAATTTAGGACATGGGAAGAGTTTGAAAACTACCAACTTGAAAATGCATAGTGTTTGGGACTTTACTGTTTCTAAGACATCTGAAAAGATACACCAAACCGAGTGAGATTTCAAGTTTCAAAATATGCTCATATTCTGTATGTCTGTGCTTAAATAGATTTATTTCTGAGCACCTGAGTGAAAACTTTACTCCATAGGTGGTTGCTCATTTGTCAACTTGAGTGAAAGTTTTTGTGCATGTGTTAAGTTACTCCTACCCTGTACTAGCAGTTAACAGAGAGCAGTTGTTGAAATCAGAAGCATTTCATTTGGGGAGGAAAAAGCAGATTTTGAAAATATAAAGAGGAGCTGTATGACATTTAGAAAACTTGTATAGACTTGGCACCTGGCTGGCTCAGTTGGAGAGCATATGACTCTTGACCTCAGGGTTGTAAGTTCTAGCCCCATGTCGGATGTAGAGATTACTTAAATACTTTTAGAGAGAAAAAAGAAAGAAAACTTGTATAAACTTGGCAGGGAAAATGACTGGAAAGAACAGAAATTACAGATTGAAACCTTTTGTTTTTAAGAACCAGTTTTCCACAGCCTGTCAAATAGTATGAGTTACAACGAGCTTGGTTCTTGATATTTTGAAGTATATGCTGCTTCATATCTAGAAGCCACACAATAAGGTGTGACTAATGGGACTAATGCGATAAACCTTTCAGAATAGCAATTCCTTAGATGAGTGTGTATTTAAAAGTAGACATCTTGGGGGGCACCTGAGTGGCTCAGTAGGTTAAGCAGCTGCCTTCTGCTCAGGTCATGATCCTGGGGTCCTGGGATCGAGCCCCGCAAGGGGGTAGCCCGCTTATCCCTCTCTCTCTGTCTCCCAGCTTGTGCTCTCACTCACTCTCTCTCTGTCAAATAAAAATCTTTTAGGGTTAAAGCTTCTGCCTTTGGCTCAGGTCATGATCTCAGGGTCCTGGGATTGAGCCCTGTGTGGGCTCTCTGCTCAAGCAGGGAACCTGCTTCCCCCCTCTCTCTGCCTGCCTCTCTGCTTACTTGTAATCTCTCTCTTTCTGTCAAATAAATAAAATCTTTTAAAAAAAATAAATAAATAGAGGCGCTTGGGTGGCTCAGTGGGTTAAGCCTCTGCCTTTGGCTCAGGTCCGTGATCTCAGGGTCCTTGGATCAAGCCCCACATCAGGCTCTCTGCTCAGCGGGGAGCCTGCTTCCTCCTCTCTCTCTCGGCCTGCCTCTCTGCCTACTTGTGATCTCCCTCTCTCTGTGAAATAAATAAATAAAATCTTTAAAAAAAAAAAAAAAACTAAAATGAAAAATAAAAGTAGACATCTTGGGGTGCCTCGCTGGCTCAGTTGGTAGAGCATGAGACTCTTGATCTCAGGGGTTGTTAAGTTCGAGTACCACAGTGGAGGTAGAGATTACTTAAAAACAAAATCTTAAAGCAAAACTAGATCATGCTATGTACTCTTCTTTTTAAAATTTCTGCCTGCTTCTCTGCCTACTTTACTGTCAAATAAATAAATAAATCTTTGAAAAAATAAAATAAAATTTCTTTTAAGGCTGAGTTATAAATTTTCTCAGGAGAGAGACTAATCTGATAAAATGGATAAGACATTAGACTTTGAGTCAGGAGACCTTAATCAAGAGTCAGCTCCTCCATTTAAACTTTGTGATTCTGGGCAGTTCACAAAACCTGTTTTTTCATCATGCTTTGGACCTGATAGCTTCTTATAGCATATATTACCTTTGATTGTTAAATAAATGTACGGTGTCACTGGGGCCTCTGGGTGGCTCAGTTGTTGAGCATCTGCCTTTGGCTCGGGTACTGATCCCAGGGTTCTGAGATCAAGCCTCGAGTCAGGCTCCCTGCTCAGCGGGAGAGAAGCCTGCTTCTCCCTCTCCCACTCCTGTTTGTGTTCCCTCTCTCACTGTCTTTCTGTCAAATAAATAAATAAAATTTTTATTTAAAAATATTTTTTTAAATGTACAATGATATTTTTTAAGATTTTTAAGTAATTTGTACACTCCACGTGGGGTTGGAATGCACAACCCTGAGATCAAGAGTTGCACCCTCCACTGGCTGAGCCATCCAAGTGCCCCAAGTTCATTGGTTCTTAGACACTCCTATTTGATTTTGATTTGGTTTCCATTTTAAGTCTTAAATTTGGCTCCAGGTAATTTTTGTATTGCTCTTTCCAAGAATCTTGTCTCTGTAACAGGCTTGGTACAGTGCCTAGCAATATTAGGTACTGGAGGAGTGATTAGTCATATTTTTATATTACTTATTTTATATTAGTTACTACTTTTATATTCCTGTTTTATTCTTAAATCACCAAATCTGAGGGCAACAAGGACAGCATCATTGGATGATGCGTTAGCTGCTTTGAAGAGGACAGAGCTCGGGTGCCTGGGTGGCTCAGTCGTTGAACGTCTGGCTTCCACTCCTTTATTTGACAGACAGAGACAGCGAGAGAGGGAACACAAGCAGGGGGAGAGGGAGAAGCAGGCTTCCTGCTGAGCAGGGAGCCCAACGAGGGGCTCATGACCTGTACCAAAGGCAGAGGCTCAACAACTGAGCCACCCAGGCGCCCCCAATAAGTAAAATCTTAAAAGAAAAATAAAAAGGACAAAGCTCTTGTGGATATGGAAAGTCTGATTATGATTAGTCTCCTTGCACAGAAGTTTTTCAGATTAGTTGGAGGTTTTTTTGTTTTTTTTTCCCATTTTTTGTTTTGTTTTGTTTTTGGTCAGCTTTATTGAGGTATAATTGACATAAAATAAAGCTGTACACATTAAGGTGCATAGTTTGATGGGTTTTGATGTTTAAACACCTGTGACACCACCAAAATTTCCTCTGCCCTTTTGTAATCCTTTCTTCCTAGCCCCTCTCCACCTCCTCCTATCCCTAGGCAACCACTGATCTGCTTTCTGCCACTACAGGTTGGTTTACATTTCCTAGAATTTTTTCCTATAAATGGAAACACACGGTATATGTATATTTTTGTGTTTTTTTTCTTTCACTCAGCATAATTATTTTGAGATTCATGTGTGTTGTGTATATTGATAATTCCAGACCAATAGTTTTTTGAATAATTTATCCTATTGATTTTGTTTGATATTTTTTTCCTTTTTTTTTTTTTTTTAAGATTGTATTTATGTGTTTGACAGAGAGAGCTTGAATGCATGCACAAGTAGGGGGAGCGGCATGCAGAGGGAGAGGGAGAAGCAGGCTTCCCGATGAGCAATGAGACAAACAGGGGGCTCGATCCCAGGGTCCTGGGATCATAACCTGAGCTGAAGGCTGACGCTTAACCGACTGAGCCACCCAGGCGCCCTGATATGTTCTTCTGTATTTTCTTTTTTTAAAGATTTTATTTATTTATTTGACAGAGAGAGATTACAGGTAGGCAGAGAGGGAGGGGGAAGCAGGCTCCTGGCTGAGCAGAGAGCCCGATGTGGGGCTCGATCCCAGGACCTTGAGATCATGACCTGAGCTGAAGGCAGAGGCTTTAACCCACTGAGCCACCCAGGCGCCCCTGGTTTTTTTGTTTTTTTTTTTTTTTTTTTGACAGGCCTGTGGTGGACAGACTTGGGAAAGATGATTGCTAGGTGTGAAAGCTTGGGGGAGGCAAGAAGTTTTACTCTTCCTGCCTAGACAGGTTTCAAGGTAAAATTGGTGAAGGCTATCTTAATTATTATCTTTCTGAGTTACCTGAATTCTAGTTGGTATCATATGGGAAATGCTTAGCGCTGAGTCCTCTAATTATTGATGTTTGTGTAGGGGATGTGGGGAAGGGCTTAGGGAGGATCTGTATTCTGGTGTTATGTCTCGTTCCTGATTTTTAGTCTTACATCCTTTTCTTTTCTTTTTTTTTTTTTTT
>JAQQSY010006446.1:0-11049 GCA_028646535.1 Procyon lotor | reverse complement strand
CTCCTCGAATCTGGAAGTTTCTGTTATTTCCTGTGTTGTGAACAGTAACGGAGATTTTAGAAGCTCTGTCCTCTTGAAGCATGGAAATAAGAAGTTTGAAAAGATATTTACGTCTTCTAAAATCTGTGTGCAAGGTAACCCCCCTCCTCCCTCCTCACCTCCTCACTTCATTATTAAAAGAGAAGACTTCACATGTTGATGTGAAGGCAACTGGGTGTCATTTGCCTTTAAATAGTACAAAACATATGGGGGCAGGCTTGCGTTTGTCACAAATTGTCAAAATATTTTTTTTAAGAAACCAAAATCTTCTAGGGATGGTTCCAAATGTGCCTCATTTCCCTGAGCAGTGAGCAGCACGACCTTTACATTAGCAGATATATTTATAAATACACATATGGCCTGCCAGGACCCGATTGGCTACTGATCCGCCGAGCTGGAGACAGAATTGTGGTGGATCACCTTCATGCGCTTCCATTTTTTTTTTTTTTAAGTTACTGATCTCCCTTAGCAGTTTCCACGTAGAGTCCCCTAATTTATCTGTGCTCATTGCCAGCTGCAGTTTGTTGACGCAGGCTGTGGAGGTTTGGAGTGTCTTGGTGTTTTTTGTGGGGTCATCACATGATTACTGCTTTGTCTCCTGGAGAATCCGTGAGGCTTGTCAAGATGGACAGCCACCAGGGACCCAAGAGAGAGCCGAGTGCATTGATTTGGAAGAGTGTAGGCAAAATCTGAAATGTTACATGGATTCTAGTTTATTTTAGGCACTTGGAGATTTTTAAAAAGTAAACACCTATAAAGTGCTTTGAGCCTTTCAAAAAAGAGAAGCCCTGGGGATGCAAAAACAAAAGAGCATGTCCCACGCGGGGGTCCGCCAGGCTCCAGAAAGCCCCACAGCTTGGCTGCATTCCAGGTTGTCAAGTGCCCTCAAGGTTACCTTGACATTGCAGTAAGTGCTTTTACGGAACAGGGTTCTAAAAGTGTTTGTGATATTTTTCAGGTTTTCAGTCTTTTAAAACTGAATGCCCTCTTTTGAAGAGCGTAAACCCCACCCCAGCCCTCTCCCCCCTTCCCGTGCCCTCTGGGATGCACTTGTTTTGTATTTCCTCCTGTGTCTGCTCACTCCCTCTCCTGTTGAGAATCTTCTTGGCTGCTGGCTTTTAGAACAGGCTTATCTCCACCAGCCAAGAAGATTTTATAGAGCTGGACTCGCCAAGGTTTGTGTCATAAAAATGAAAGATGTTTTTCTGTATTCAGAAGGTAAACTTACAATATCTGATGCCCTTTTTCAAACTATGCTGCAACCCCAGGACATTCTCACGTCCCCGTCGTCCCTCCCACCACAGCTGAGGATCCCTGATTCAGGAGGCTTCCCTCCCGTTTGCGTCTCCTCCTTTTCCTCATCCTCCATGTGCATCCTCATATTCTTTAAGCCTGTCATCTCTTCTTTCCCTTCCCTTCTCCTTTCTCAGGGTAACATTCTGGCTGCTTTTTTGATTCCTGAATATTCACCTTTCTCTAGCTGATGACACTCGAAGACATTTTCCCCGACACGAAGACAATGAAATTGCCTGTGTGAACTGTATACTTTTGCAACTGGGTTCATTTCTTTTTCAGCTTCACAGGCTCCGTGAAATGTGTAAATAGGGACCTTAATTTCCCCTCAGCTGCAGTCTATAGTCTTTAACACTTGGAGGTGGAAGAAACATATGAACACTGTTCTTTTAAACTCGTGATAGTTTCATTGTAAATCCCCCACATATTCTCTACCCTTGGAAACAGCGCTTTCTCTAAAGACACAGATGAAGCTGCCTGACTTTTAGTGACTAGGAGAGAGGCCACACGTGTCCGTAGGGAGGTTTCCTAGCCCCACTCAGTGACTTCACTGCATTAAAATCACAAAGAAGCATTTCAGATGGAGCAGGGATTCTTTATGGAAGTAGCTACTTCTTCATGTAAGTAGGCAAGATAATCAAGAAGCTACAACTGGATAGAAACAGGACCCAGCTGTGGTTGGCCAAGCATCAGGGGGAGGGTTTGGATCCAGAAATGGATTAGTGAAGCAGAAAAAACATGAAATTAAACCATGGTCCCTTCATATTCATCAGTTTGGTGAGTGCAGTAGAAATCACCCATTAATTTATTCAAATCCAGTTCTTGACCTGCCACTGTATGTAATTCATAAAATTTCACATCGGGAAAGAAAGAAAAAAAGGTGTAAATCCAGAACTCTTTAGTCTGTTTTCATGTACGGCAGGGAGGTCTTGAAGAGCTTTACACATCTCACTTGCAAAACAAAGTAGAAATGAGTGAGAATTTGTACCATATGTCCACTTATTTTTCACACTTAAAGGAATCACAAGTGATCTGAGTTCATAAAATGTTGAGTTTTATGAGAAGCTTCTTTTCTGTGAAGAAATCTTACCTAGAGGTACATGAGGCTTGAGACGGATTACAGTCAAACCTTGGTTAGCTTTCAACAGAGAAGTGAACATGTAAAAGTTTAAAAAATAAAATATAAAATACTGGAAACTTTTTATGTTTCCTCTTCTTTAGGACGTAGTTGAAAGGGTGTATATTTTTCAAGCTGGTCTTCTGTAACTCTCATTTTATTTTTAACTATTATGTGGAGGTCACCTTCTTGTTTTGATATTCTTGCATTATCAGAGATATTTATTGCTGGATAAAATCTACTTCTCATTTTAAAATTTCCCAACAATTTTGTGTAAAAACTATTCTCATAGTGTAATAAGAGGACTAGGTTAGGATTAGCATGGTCAATAAGAACAAGTAAATTAATTTGTGTAATAAAAAAGTTGGCCTTGCCCAGTGAGAGAGCTCCTTTGCCTTTGGGTTCTGGGAGGTAATATATATCATACTTGATAGAAGTGTCTTTTATAGAGTGGTGGATGGCCACATTGGACCCTAAGGTGGACTGGCCATGCCAAGAAGGCCAACCATGCAATTTAGGGTAAGGGCTTTGGGTCTCGCGATATCAGTCAGCCTGGTGACAGATCAACCACGAGAGCCGTCAATCATGCCTACAGAACGGAGCCCCAGTAAAAACTCTGGACACCAAAGCTCAGGTGGTGCTCCAATGTGGATTGTCTCATATCAATGCAGAGAGGGTAATGAAGGTATTCGGAGGGCAGCAGAACTTTGCTTAATTTACCTCTCAGGCTCTTCCATATAGATATAGACATAGACATAGACGTAGACATAGACATAGACATAGACATAGATAGATATATCTTTCCCTTGGACGATTTCATCTGTATTTATATTTCGAATGATCCATAACCTTGAGTATAATGACTTTCAGTGAGTTCTCTGGGTCCATCTAGCAAATGATGAAACCCGAGGGTGGTTCTTGAGAATCCTCTAAACTTGCAGATAACGTCAGAAACGAGGACCGTCTGTGGAGGACTGTGCCCTCAAACTTTGCAGTTTGGTTAACGTGCATTTACTCTCAGAAGCAGGAATTCTCCAGAACTACCTTGACTTACTGAAGCATGTATCTTGGGAAGAATTATTACAACACAGAAATCAGAATCTGCTTTTCTAGAAGTGAAGTCTCTCTCTAATTTTTTAAATATTTATCTATCGATTTATTTATTTATTTTAGAGTGGGGAGGGAGGGACAGAAGGAGAGGGAAAGAGAGTCTCAAGTTGTCTCCGCACTGAGCATGGAGTGCATGGGGGACTCCGCCCCATGACCCTGAGATCACGACCGGAGCTGAAACCAAAAGTCGGACATTTAACCGACTGTACCACCCAGGTGCCCCTCTGTTCAGTCATTTTTTTATTATTATTTTTTAAGATTTTTATTTATTTATCTGACAGAAGGAGATAGTGAGAGGGAACTATCTCCCCCCAAGTAGAGGGAGTGGGAGAGGGACAAGTAGGCTTCCTCCCCGCCCGGGAGCTCGACACGGGGCTTGATCCCAGGACATGGGGATCATGACCTGAGTCCAAGGCAGACACTTAATGACTGAGCCTCCCAGCCTCCCCTTAAATCATTTTTGAAACAAGTCGAAGAGTAAATAAATACAAATACACTCAAGTTATATGGGATTTACTAAAATATATTAGAAACACAAAGCGATAGGTGAAGCATATGTGGAAAATTTTAATAATTGTTGGTGAAAGTGTTGGGCAGTTCATCCCCCTATTGTTTCTACTTTCATATATGTTTATGGTTTTTCATAATAAATTCTTTTCAAATATTTTTGAAAAATCAGAAGGCACAAGTTTGCTGGCCCCAAATACTGAGGAAGAGGCTCATGCTTCCTTGGGGAGCCCCGTCATTATCTGTAACCCAGCCTAAAGAAGCTAACGTGTCTCCAGACCTGAGAACTGTATTCTGCCCGACTCATTCACAGGACCCAGACGTAACCAATAACACGGGTGCAGAGCAGGGGAAGTTAAGAGTTCCATTAGAGGAATGGAGAATCGGGGCGGTTTGTTACATGCACAGATTTCATCCTAAAACAAAGAACAGTCTTAAGCCCTCAAAGCCATACTGGGGAGGGGAGAGAAAACGGAGCTCTATCCAGTTTCATTCTTCCCAAATCAGGCATTACTCCTCAAAACCCATTTCTTTCTTCCTTCCTCTCTCCCTCCCTCAGTGTCTCCCTTTCTCCCTTTCTCCCTTCCTTCTTTCTTTTCCTTCCTTCTCTCTCTCTCTCCCTCTCTGTCTCTCTCTCTCGTAACTAATGAACTAGTTCAGTATTCATAGGAGAGTCCCCCCTCACTCTAGTCTAGATAGGAAAACTAGTGGAGATAGGAAATGTTACTGCACTATACTATATTCTGTGCAAGTTAAGTGTCCTAACACACCTCTGTGAACAAAAGCCTCTACTGTACCACAGACAGCAGGAGCAGGCCTGCCTCTCAAGTGTGTCATGTCCGCAAAAAGGTGCCACTCAAAACAGAGGCGTCGGCAGCCCCCAGTGCTGCCCCCAGCGGCCGACACCAAAAGAGAAGGGTGAGACGCATATGAGTCAGCTTGTCGCCTCCAACTCTGGGAAGGCAGCAAAATTCTAAAATGCAGTGGGATTTAATTGCTGGAGCTAAATTGTCAGTTAAATAGAAGACAGTCCTTTTGGAGGAACTGTTGTTACAGGCTGAAATGTAAGTACACCGCGCAGGAAAGCTGAAGTGCGCCCATCAGATAACAGTGTGCCTACCGTGCTCCTGTGTGTACCGCAAATTAATTTCTTGTGTTTAGACCCAGCTTTGCATCCTGGCTGTCGTGGTGCCAGCAGGGTCCAGGCGTGTTGGTTGTGTCTGCGTCTTAATTGTGTGATAGATCTCTTTTCACTCCCCTTCCTCTCTTCTTCTCACAAACCTGTTATTAGTTTCCCCAAATGGCTTATTTAGAATCGTCTCATTTCGGAAGAATGCTATTTTTAGGTGCAAATGATGACTGCATAGAAATCGGATAATGACTCCTTTTTTAAATGTTGGGTCAGTTTTATCATGAGCTAGTCTTGTTTTGTGTCAATGGCACCATTAAAACACAAAATGGAATTCAGCCTCAAGCTCTTTCTGAGGTAGGTGACATCAGACAGGAAGCGCTGAGTGTGGACCGGAAGGGTCTGAAATGAGCCCCAAATGTCCTCATTTTAAGAGGAGTAACATGGCTACTTTGCCATGCTTCTCTTCAGTGAAGATGGAAGCCATAAAGTTTCTTCCCTCCCCTCTCCTCTCCTCTTCTTCCCCTTTTTTGTTTTTTAAATTTTACTCCAAAAGACCAAGGCCAGACAGCAAGACAAATAGAGCCAACTTTGAACCTCTAAACTTGCTTTGAATTCATGCGTGTCTTCCCCCCAACCCCCTCTTTCATTGCCAGTGCTGCACGACAGTGGTTCCTCTGTAAGTGTTCTCAGAAGTTCACAAGAATTAAACTGTGTTGACTGAGGTGGGGGTTTTGTGTGCATTTCTGTGACAAAAGCACTCTCATTTTCTGCTCCTACAAATAGTCTTATTTTTTTTTTTTAAAGATCGTATTTATTTATTGGACAGAGAGAGAGGCAGTGAGAGAGGGACTACCTGCAGGGGGAGTGGGTGAGGGAGAAGCAGGCTCCCCCGCTGAGGAGGGAGCCCGATGTGGGGCTCGATCCCAGGACCTGGGATCACGACCTGAGCCGCAGGCAGACACCCAGTGACCGAGCCACCCAGGCGCCCCTACAAATAGTCTTATATCCCCACGCTCTAGGATAAGGTTTCTCAACCCCAGACTGCTGACATTTTGGGCTGCTTCCTTCCTAGGTTGGGGTGCTGTCCTGTGTATTGCCAGCATCCCTAGCCTCTCCCCATCCGGTGCCAGCTGTGCCCCTACTCCCTCCCATATCCACACACACTCCGTTGTGACAACTTAAAAATGTCTCCCGACATCGACACGTGTGTCCTCGGAGGTAAAATCATCCCTGATAAGGATTGTTGCTCTGCGATATAACATTGGTGGTCCCTTACTGCTGAAGTTTTAAAGAAAATGGCTATGGCGAGCTTTAAGGTTGGTAAAATTGTGATTTCTTTTCCAAATAATGCATTTGTTTTCCCAAGTTGACTAGGAAAGAGAAAAATTTGCATTTTTGGACTCCATGTTCCATAAATTACCAGCATTTTCTGTCAAAGAGGAAACAAAACTATCTGCTTGTAATATAAGGAGTAGAAGATCAAATTACTCTTGTAATTTTCACCGTTAAGATATCTCACTTATGATCATTTTTGTCCCAAATCTTTACCAGCATCAGTGAAACAGCAAAGGTCTTATTTACTCTCTGCTTTAGGAAATCTCTGAGCTTAAATAGAAGGATCTGGGCCAGATACTTGGTGATTTATGTGTGTCAGCTCTGAAAACCACCCTTAATGATTGTTTTCCAACTACCCGATGTGCCAGCTTTCTGCACTTACGCGGATAGGAAAACCGAACCCGAATTGCCGACTTCCTGCTTGGGAGTGAGGGTGTGTCGGCGCAGTGCGTGTTACTCATGGGAATGCAGACCCACTCGACAAGTCTAACTAAAATATTCCATCCTAGGTAGCTTTTACCCACCAAGCCCCTGAGTGTGTCTTGACAGGAAATAACGGAGTCAATGTTAAGCCCCTCGCCCAGCTTCCTTCCCTGAAAGTGGACTCGAAAAATGCCTCTTTTTGAATTTTACCCAATTTCTGGACAGAGGGGCTCATTGCCTGACTTTGCAGTCATGAGGAGTGACTCTGAAAGCAACCATTCGGGCTTCTAACAAAGCGGGCATGGAACTTCAAAACAAAGGGCCCAAGTTATTTTGGTCAATTCATACGCAGCAAGCTGAGCAGTCTTTCACAGTCACGTGCGTGGTGGGGAGGAAGAGATCTCCAAAGTCCATGCCTTCCAGAAGCTTCAGCACGGCTAAAAGCACCATCCCAAAAATGCCCTCTAGCTCTTGAGATCGTTGCTTTTGTGGCATTGATTCTGATTGCCTTATGTCAGTCCTGATCAAGTCAGCAGATCCTCGTGCATCTGGCAGGAGCAAGGCCCGAAGAGGGTCTCCTCTGGGCATGGAGAAATCCTTTCCCCACACCTGTGCTTCTTCGGAGATATTTCTTGTCAGGTAGGAAGAGTAGAAGAGTAGGCAGGGTCTGCTCACTTTTGAACTTCTGCATTTCTAACCTGAATGTGGATTCTAAGCAGCCTTTTATTCAAAGAAAGAATAGCAGATTGAACTAGAGATTGATATTCCGGGCTTCTGAGCCTTCACTTTGTGCTGACAAATTATCGTCTGTTTTACCTCCTTTGAACAGTGCGGCTGTGTTCAGGGAACCGGGTCACGTGCGTTGCAGGCACTGTACCTCGGTGACAAAGGAAGCTTAGGGGTAAAAAGGAACCCAGAGATGAGTCAAAAGTTGGGCTTGAGTTGTGTGACTCAAACCTGAGCAAGTCATCGGTCTTGACAGCCTGTACCGTGACACAATGGAAAAGACCCGTGGTGAGCCATGGTGATGGAGCCTTAACTCATTTTCCAGGGATGTTTTGTCTCTAGACTCTGTGCAGTCATTTTTAAATTTGCTCTCTCACTCATACTTAAATTTTACCCAGACAGCCACCGGATGGAATGACTGCTTAAATACGCCGAATGCGTTTGGTAATTTAGACTTTCTTCCCTGAAATCAAAGATTCAGTCTCTTTTACGAATCACAATGAAAGGCTCTAATTCTTGATCTAGGTGGTGGTTACATGAGTGTGTTCAATTCCAGTAACTAATCTAGCTGTACACAGACCATTGATGTGGTTTTCTGGATGTAATACTTCTGGATATAATATTATTAAAAGAGTCATGGCAAAATTGACAAGAATAACAAAAGCTTATAGAAGGGGGAAAAACTTAACTGTGAGCAGCCACATGCGTTTGTGTCGTTTCATCAAACATCTTTGCAACTGTACCTTTAATAAGCATTTTTATAGGAGACTTATTACACAAATATGTATTTTTCATGTTTGTGTACAGTCACAATTTCATTTTGTGATGCTGAAAATGCTATTTCCTTTTTTAAAAAATTGTCCTTTGTTGCTGTACTGCTAAGTTTTCTGTCTAAATGAATTGGACAACAGGGAGTATTGAGACCAGGGCCGTTGGACTGTATGTCCTTTCATCCACGGGCCAGAGTGAGTCTAAGCATTGGCCCTATTTCCCTGCCCCATTGACTTAGGGAAACTTGGAGAGCCAATGAAGGTGAGGTTTTGTTCCAAACGTCTGTCTACTCTTGCTGCCTGATCAAATCCCATTGCCGACGTCTTCATTCCTTTACACCAGCCCTGTGAATTTGAAATCCAGTTCTGAAACCCAAGTTGTAACCTAGAGGTCTCCACAGTCCACATGGTATTTTAGCCCACACATTTGGTAAAACCATATTAATTTAGATTTATTGTGGAGAGAGTGGCAGGGAGGGAGAAGGAAGCTCATCTGAAAAATGAAAAATAGTATTAGACCTTTCAAAGAGAGCACTAATGGGATTTTTCTTTTCAGACAGTAAAACAATGTTTTCTCATAACAATGGAGAAAGTTTTCCTCCCCTCCTGCCCCCAGTAACACTTTTTCTTAAAGTAATAAATGTTAACAGTTTTGTGTGTGTCTGTCCGTACATTCTTGATGGTTATAGAAACATACAAACGTGCACACATAGGATTTTTTTATTATAAAAATAGGATGATACTCTACTTATTTCTCAGCACACTGCTTTTTTCTTTTAGCAGAATGTTATGGACATGTCTCCAAGTCCGTTCATGTTGCCCTAACACGTTTCTCTTACTGGCCACAGCACAGCCTTGGCACTCAGGAAGGAATAAACACACTGGTACATTTATTCTTTAATACTAATATTGATATTGCAGTAGGATAGAGAACTTTTTATAAAAGATTTTGTTTATTTATTTGACAGAGAGAGATCACAAGTAGGCAGAGAGGCAGGTGGAGAGAGAGAGGGGGAAGCAGACTCCCTGCTGAGCAGAAAGCCCGATGCAGGGCTTGATCCCAGGACCCTGAGATCATGACCTGAGCCGAAGGCAGAGGCTTTAACCCACTGAGCCAACCAGGTGCCCCAGGATAGAGAACTTTTAAAGAAAAGTGGGCTGAAAGAACTATGTTTAGGTGCACTGTAGTAACTGAAAGTGAATTAGCCAAGTGCTGGCAGACAGAGAGTGATCCTTAACCAGGCTTCTTTGCTAGATGCTCAGGAAGAATTGTGCACATTGTATAAACCATGTACTCAGTGGCTCAGTTGGTTGAGCCTCTGCCTCTTGATTTTGGCTCAGGTTATGATCTCAGGATTGTGAGATGAAGCTCAGCATTGGGCTCCATGCTTGACGTGGAGTCTTGGGACTCCACTGCTTGGGATTCTCTCCCTCTCCCTCTCTCCCCACTCTCACTCTTTCTTTCTCTCTGTCAAACAAAGAAAATTAAAAAAAAAAATGTGTACCTGATGGGAGAGTCCTCAAGATGTCAATTTTTTGCAGAAATTAGACTAGAGGTTGTCTTAGGCTGGGATAGGAACTAAAGACTAACCATACATGGGCACAGAGATTCTCACTGGGATAAACAGTCTTCTAAAACTGGGTAATGGCAAGTTGCACAACTCAGTAAGTTTACTAAATTTCATATACCAGGAATTTTTTAAATGGGTGAATTTTATGTATGTAAGTTTTACCTCAACAAAGTTGTTTAAAGGGGTAAATTCCTAAAGCAGTTCATAGGCCATTTTTTCCTTATATCATCATTAAGCATTATCTGAGGGGGAAAAAAACTGCTTCAATAGTCAATTTCAGTCCATAACACCTGTTTAATTTACTACCATCCCAGAATTTTTAGAATATGCTTAATAAATATTTTTCTGCATTTAGCTGAATAAATTTTTTTGCTCCTACCAATTATAGTAGTCACTTCCCAGGGCGGCCTTGAAAGTCAGGGTCTTATTTAGACACTGGTGAATTTTATCAGCCCTGACAAGGCCATCACCTAACTGTTACACACTAAGCACCCGGTGTGTGCCAGGGCCTACTTCGAGTCCCTTGAGTCCTTCAGGATCTGTCTTTGTCCAAGAAAGTCAGAGTTCCCTTCCCTCTTGGAGCTAATATTCTAGCTTAAAGTCGAAGGAAGGAGAGAAGACAACCATTGCATGTTTGAAGCAGGGCTTCCCGAACAAATTTCCTGCATGTCCCCTAACGTGCAGAGTCTGGTTCCATAGGGGTGGGGTCGGGAATTCTGGATTTTTGCCAAGCAGTCAGGCGATGCTGATGCTGCTGGTCGAAGACCACACTTGGAGGAGAAAGGTTGTAACACAAAATGACACGTGTACACAACGGTCACGGTCGTATGGGGTTGTGATGTGTTGTGTTCTTCCCAATTCCCTCCCTTTCCTGGCATCCAAATAACCAGCACAAATAGGAGTGGGAAGGTTGGTGGCCAATAGCTCTTGGTCATTTGCTGGTACCTCTTCAGCATGTCCTTTGTTGGCGGAGAGCTGTGCTGCCCGCTGCAGAGAGAAGGGGCACCATCAGTGGTCTTGGAAGTG
>JAQQSY010006445.1:0-11050 GCA_028646535.1 Procyon lotor | reverse complement strand
AGCCAGGATGGATTAACACGAGCTGCCACACTAACTTTTTACAAACTCCTTTCCTGGTAATAACAGGGAACGTAGACACAGACTGGAAATTTTTGGCAGTCAAATTAGCTTTAACATATGACTCACTTTTTTTCCCCTAAACATAGAAAGAGGGGAAGGAGAAAGCAACCCCCAAATCACTTAAAAGCTCTCTAGATAGGAAAGGCACAGACAGGAGCTGGCTGGCGTGGCAGCGTGGCCTACCTCTGTGGACATGGCGGACCCCGGATCTTTCCCCCACTGAAGCATCATCATGCCCACAAACGGCCGCCATGTTGGTTCTCATCAGTGGCCATCCCACTGTCCCCATGGACAAACACTCTGAGCGAGGCAGGATGACAAGATCTCTTGTTATGAGGAACAGGAATGATAATGAGGTGTGGATGAACCAGGATGCCCATCATGATTCCTAGTGTCCTGGGGGAAACATCCTCCCCTATACCCATTGCCTTCCTGGCATTTAAGTCATTCTTGGAAGCCTAAAAACATAAACACAGCACCCGGTAAAAAAAAGGCTGGGGGGGGAGTTGCCATGAAATGGGGTGTATTATTCATTGCTGAAGTTTTAGTCATTAATACTGGAATGGAAGACAAGACCCATGGCTTCAGAGTCAGGCTCCAGGCCTGGAGGGATGTCTGTACACATTTCTTCAACTCCCTGTGCCTCAGTTTCCCTTTCTGGGCAGTGGGGAAAATGGCACCTATATCACAGGTTATGTCAAGATTCACGTTCAAAATTATAAGAAAGCATATCTCAGTGGCTGACACGAAGAGAGTCAATAAATCCTCCCAATAATCCAGGTTATAATCCTCCTGACGTTATTTGTCAATCATCTGATGTGCAAACCAACTCTAGGTTATAAAGTATGGCATGGACCCAAATGATCTAGCTAGAGAGTACAAAATTGGGGGAAATGGGGGACTTGGCATCTTCTAGATGGACAACAGCAGCCAACTGCTACGTACTTAGTTGGTGGACTTCAAGGCAGCCTCAGTCCCACCGGCTTCCCCCACGGGAACACTCCAGACACCATGTGTTAGACCAAAGCATGGCTCACACTGAGTTCACACTTGCCAGTACCCAGGCAGAGGTGTCTACTTCTGTGATGGAAATTCAGATGAGTTTTGGGCTCCTCAGCACACAGATCTACAAAGGCTGGATTTGGAAACTTCATAAAATACATTACTCAAGTTCTTCTTTATTTCACTATTTTCTTGCACTCCAAACAAGTCCCATGGGAGAGCCTCGCTCTCTTTTTATATATGTATGTGTGTGTGTGTATATACATAATATATACACATGTATATTATGTGTAATAATATATAAATGCGTAAATAATATATAATAATAAAATGTAATTTTATATTAATAATAAATATTAATTATATTTTTCTATTTATATTTTATATTTATATAAATAAATATAATAATAAATATAAATAAATAAATAATTATCTTTTTATATTTATATTTTTAAATATTAATAACATTTATTAATAATAAATATTATTTATGATAATAATAAAATATAAATGTGTAAATAATATATAAATATATTATAATATAAATAATATATTATATATTATATATTATATATATTATTATATTAATTATATTATTATATTATATTATATTATATTAATATATATTATATATATTATATTATATTATAATATATATATTCTCGTGATAGCTGAAACTCTTCAGTATGTCCTCCACGATGCTTCATTACATTTTATCTTCTCCTGGGTGAGGTTATGAATGCGAGCAAGAGATGAGCACATCTTTAACCGGGCTATGACGGGAGGTTTTAATATAATTATATACTTATTATATAATTATATAATATAAAAATATATATTAATAATATAATAAAATATAATATAATATAATTATATACTATAATATAATTATATATTATAATATAAATAATATATTTATATAATAAATATATAAAAATAATTTTTATATAATATATACTTATTTATATTAATATATTTATTATATATTATATATTTATATTATATTATTATATATTAAAAGTTATAAATAAATTTATAATTTATTGTATATCATATATGATATATAATAAATATATTATATAATATAGATAATATATATAATATACATTATATTAGATATATAATATTAAATATATATAAATATAAATATATAATATATATTTTATCTATATTATATAAAATATGTATTATTTATAATATATATAATATATTTATATAATAAATATATAATATATTTATAATATATAAGTAATATATATAAAATATATAAATATATAAAGTGAGATAAGACAGAGAAAGACAAATATTCTATGAAATCCCTTATATGTGAAATTAAAAAAAAAAAGAACCTTGAAAAAAGGCCCCAGAACAAAATAATGAACACCAGAAACTCAGGGGTTGGGAAGGAAAGAGAAGTCGCTGAAGGGTACATTCGTGAAACCAGCAGATGAAGTAAGACCAGAAGATCTAATGCACAATACAGTGATTATAGGCAACAGAACTGTTTTCTAAACACTCAGCTTGCTAGGAGATGAGATCTTTAATATTCCCAACACAAGAAGAAGTGACAATTTTGTGACACGATAGAGGCTTTGGCGAATGTCGTACTGCAACACAAATGTATCAAATCCACATGTTGGATACCTTAAACTTCAACCGCGTTATGTGCCGATTGCATCTCAATTTTTAAAAAGCATATTAGAATCTAAAAATGTCTCTCTTGTTGCAGCAGGATGCTGAATGCAGAAAGACCAAACAGCCGCGGGCAAGTTGAGAGTGTTGGGGTTCATCCCTGGCCCCAACCCCAGCATGGAGGGCTTCTCAGTGGGCATGCCTGAAGCCCAAAGCCCAGGAAAGAGCGCCCCGGCTGGTTCCATGCAGCTGTGTCTTTATTCACATTCTCAGCCGGCTCCCCGGCTTGCCTTTTCCCACACGCTGTCATTCACCTGGTCAGTTTCCAGTCACTGGAAATTGACCCATCGAGCACAGCCATCCTCCGTCTCCCCTTGTGGCACAGGGACCCCTTTACGTTCCTCATCCCCACATGCACTGTGATTTCCTGAGCTGGTTCGGTGCTACAGCCTCACAGGGCCCAGCCCAGGCTATGACTTTTCTGAACATCCTCTTTGGTCGTGGGACACCTCGGGGTATCTATTGATAAAGCAAGGATTGTGTCATGAAAGCAATCTCAATACGGAGTTACGTTTTAATGATGCAGAAAGTAGAAGAGGTCCTTTCAGCTCAACAACCAAATGCCATCTTATGGTTTCCTTACCCTAAGTGATTAAAATGCCAGGAATATTCCTTTTGGGGGGTGCAGGACCCCATTAACACGCATCCCACAAGGGCCCACGGGCTTGCAACTCTTCGTCTGGACACCCCAACCTGATGCCCAACCAGGCTGGCCCTTGCCCTCCCTCGGCCCAGGCTCATCAGCACCATCCCCCAATTCCCAGGCCTGTACCCTCCAAGGCCCCCACTTTACGTCAAGAGGCCTGTTATAGAAATCACTTTTTTCACATTGTTCCACTTCTTTGCCTCCATTGGAACCTACAGGACCCACAGCTGCCCCAACCTTCTCGAGTGGGGGATGGTTCCCTTGCCCCACGCTTCCCACCGGATTATGAAAGAGAGAGACAACTGGCCAACCCACCACCATCACATGCAGACATGTGAGATAAGACAGAGAAAATGCAGACAATTGTTCTAGAACAACAAACCTCAACACTCTGAAGCTCTTGCCATCCGTTTTCAGCAACCTCGAGATCATTCTTCACGCTCCCAGCATCCATGAGCTTGCGATGTCATCACACGTGTTTCTGGAGGGCAGGCTCACCATCTTCCTCTTCGCTCCCATCTCCCATCATGCTGGGCGATTTCAAAATCCTCATTCAGCACCTAATATCCTGGCTCTGATCACCTGGAATTTCTAGTTTAATACCGATTCTATCGTGAGGCTCTTCAATCCCATCATGTGTGTCTGTTCAGCCTGCGGCCACGACTACTAGCTGACAAGATCCACAGTCCCCTCCTCTGCCTGGACACACAGCTAGACCACACTTCCCGGGCTCCCTTGAAGCTAAATAGAGTCACGTGAACAAGCTATAGAGCTAAATGGAAGGGATGTGTGTCGTGCTGAGGCCTGGAAACTTCTACCCAGGTTCCTCCATACCTTTAGGCTCCGCGGAATTAAAAGGATCCCTAGATCCACTTGGATCTAGGCTATGTGTTGAAGACAGCAGCGTCTCTGAGTGGGACTGCTCAAATGCCACTGTGGAAAAGGCTTATCTGTCCAGTGCCATCACATGAGCAAGAAGTAATCTATTGTGTTTGAACCTGGTATATCGTGAAGTCTGAAGTTGGGTCGATTCAGCTATACAACTAACATACTCTCAGTGGTGGAGCACTGTTGATTCTCCTCCAGTGGTATCTTTTGGATCAACCCCTCCCTCCCAGACCCACTATTGCCCTATTAGGTGCAGCCTTCATCTTCTCTTCACAGGGTCTATCACGATGGCCTCTGAGTGGTCTCTCTACCTTCAGTGTCTTGCCCTCTTCACTAAGAATCAAGTTCTCAAATCAAAAAGCAGATACTTTGTCTTGTACCTCTAGAAAGCCTCAGTGCTCACAAACCAAATTTCAATGCTTGCCATGGCACTCAAGGTGGCATATGGTCTTGCCCTAAACCACTTTCCAAAATCCATTTATCTTGGGACCAGCAAGGCAAAGCAAGACAAAGCAAAGGCACTGTCCCTCTTGGTTACCTCTACTTAGGGGATTCCTTCACCCTACTCTAGATTTGCCATATAAAGAAACCCTACTTGTCTTTCAATTTCCAAGTGTCCTTCAAATATGAACTATCACCAGATGTTTCATTTGGAATGAATCATTCCTTCCTGCACCATCTACGTGATCTGGTATTTCTTCATTATCTCT
The DNA here is from genome assembly GCA_028646535.1 of Procyon lotor. Taxonomy (NCBI): domain Eukaryota; kingdom Metazoa; phylum Chordata; class Mammalia; order Carnivora; family Procyonidae; genus Procyon; species Procyon lotor. The sequence continues at coordinate 6,052 of JAQQSY010006445.1, read as the reverse complement.
TCAAAGTAAACTGTGCATATGTCTCTCTGACCAAAATGAGTATCCTTGGATGGGTAGCATCATTGCGTTCACCTTTCTAGTCTCTCAGCTCTCGTGCTATGCCCAGGACCTAGCACAAGCTTTGTGGATAATTGGGAAAGAACACCAAATCCTTGGAAGTGAATGGAGGAGGAGGAGGGAAGGAAGAAGAAAGATCTAGATGTGCAGTTTGAAGGGCACCCCTTCATAAACCTAGAGGCCAGGCCCTTCCCTAACAGGCAGTGGAGACAAGCAGACTGGGCATAAACCACATCTGGGCACAAGGACTTAGCAAGCAAATCACCTCTGTAAGCCTCTGTCTCCTCATCCAAGAGAATGGCGTCCAATAAACCAACTCTGTAGGGTCACAGAAAATGTGGTCTACAGTCCGGCATGCAGTAAACACTCAGTGAATGGCCCCCATTGATAGTAACTCTCAAGTTCACTCTGGAGAGCAGCAGGAACTGAAATTTAAATGCATCACCCCTGCCATGACTTTCCTGGTAATTAGCTGCCAAGGAACCCTGTCCCCTTAGATCCCCTCCATCCCTGATCATTCTCACGATCCCAGCAACACCCTACATAAAGATCAAGAGGACCTTCCTGATGGGCTTGATGGCATCCTTACCACGAGGATACCCAAAGTCAGCCCGTGGCATCAGGAAGCTCAACTTCCTAAGCAGCTGGAATCCCAAACCACAATTGCTTTTGACCTCACTCCATGTGGCTGCAGGTGCTCTGGGACCCCAGCTCTTACCTGCTGCCAGTGTGAGCCCCACGTCGGGCCTGCTGCAGGCAGCTTTACATCTTGGGACGTCCTCCAGGGATGAGTCTGGCCCCCTGACCTTTTCTGACTTCAGCCTTTCTTCATCACCTTAACTATGCAAGAAGAGGGAAATTTTCATTCGTACGTTTGTTTTTCCTCCCTCTTACTCCTGCCACTGTGGCCCGGGTCAGGGGCACGGGCTGAGGCAGGCCACTCCTCTTTGTAATAAGGTTGGCTAGATAGGGCTTGGCTGCCCCTTCTGTCTCAGGCCTTCTCCGCAGTCTTCAGATGAGAGGCATGCTCCCCGCCCCCGTCTCCACCCCATGGCATTTCCTGCTGGGGGCAGCAGGGCTAGGGGAGGTCCCCGAGGTCATGCCCCGCCTAGGGCTGGACCCCTGCTAGCTTCAACTCTGTGCAGTGCTGAGTGTCAGCTTCTCCATGCCTCATTCTCTCCCTGCAACTAACAACCATCCATTTTCTCCCGGGAAAGACAATAGAACAGAGAAACAATTAACTTAAGGGCTAGAGGACACAGTTTATACCACGCATTCCTTGTGCATTTCTTGCTCTTTCTACTATAGACATTGTTACCCATGATTTGTGTCTTGACACCCTCTGGATATAGGAAAGCTCTGTACGTACACACACACACACACACGCGCACACACACACACACCAATGAAATAGACACATTGATGGATGTCCTCTTATTTTTCTGTCATTCACTTAATGACGTATCTTATTCCAAACCATAATAGCAAGTAGTTTCTAGATTGCGTCTCGCAGGGGGAAAAATATATTAGAAATAGTCTTGCTCTGCATAATCTTTTCTGTGGTACCATTTAGGAGGAAAGATATTTACCTATTTACCCGCTCCCTGAGAAGGGTGTCATCTTTGGATGGATGCGGGGGCAGGGAGGGGAATGGATGGCGGCTCATTAGTTTGAAATGTGAATGTGGTCATTTTCCAAGAAGTAAGTTGACCTGGCAAATTTCAGCCAGGTGTAACATTTTGTGTGGACCTCCAGGATCCTTGATGTTTTCTTTATTGACATCTTCCTGCCGTGGAGAATCCTAATTCCTTCAGCCCTCTAAGAATCAGGGTGACACGTCCGGGATCTTGCCTTCCGTCTTCCCTCCTTCGTTCACTGAATCATCCCGAGACACTTTAGGGAAGCAGGTGCAGTGGTCCAGTCTCTGCACTGGACTGAGGTCCAGGCTCTGCACTCAAATATCTACACCTAGAAGGGAAGGGGGGTGTGCAAACAGAGTTCATGATTGATGCACAGATGGGATCAGAGGGCAGGGGCATCAGAACACAAGGCCGTTGAGAGCACAGGGTGAAAGCAATAACCCTGAGCTTGTGTCCAGAAGGCCGAGCAGGAGTTTCTAAGTGATGAGATAGGTAAAGGGCAATCCAAGCAGAGGGAAGAGGACGTGCAGTGAGACCTGTCCTAGCAGAGTTTGCCATGCAGGGGGAAACACATCTACCTCCAAGAGTTTGGAGGGGGAAACACATATACCTCCAAGATTCCACGGGCATCAAAAGAGCAGAGGGAAAGAAACAGTACTTAAAAAAAAAAAAAAAAAAAAAAAGATACAGACTTCTATTCTGAAAAACTACATTTGGCAAGCACTTAATGAGCACCTACTGTATGCCCTACACCATATGCAAGCATATTACCACTGATACAACCTCACTAAAGTGATCCAAAGCTGATTTTAAAGAATGTAGGGGTCCCAGGGCACCTGGGTGGCTCAGTGGGTTAAGCATCTGCCTTTGGCTCAGGCTGTGATCTCAGGGTCCTGGGATCGAGCCCCACATTGGGCTCTCTGCTCACAGGTGACCTGCTTCTCCCTCTCCTCCCTGCTTATGCACTCTCTCTCTCTCTCAAATAAATATGTTTAAACAATAAAATATAAAATAATAAAATAAAATAAAAATAAAATAAATTATGGATTCCCCATGACAACAAACCCTGATGCCGAAGCGAGAGCACCGTGCTCATCTACCAGACACCTATGTCTATGTCACTCCCACAAGATGCCGTGAGAAGTTCTGCATCATGGCTGCATAGCACAGTGGCTAAGAATGCTAGGTCCACAGCACGGGTCCAAGGTCTGGCAACCCAAGTCACTAGCCATGACACTTTGCAACTCTCCTCTTCTCTTCATCTGTCCCATCACCTGACTGAGAGACAATAATGGCACCTTCCTCCGTGGATTATTCTTCTTAAGCACCCACAAAATTCCCTGGCATGGAGGGAAGCACTGTGTGCTTTCTGTATATATTAGTTTGTTAACTAAATAAAATGGGTTTTATCGGAAAGCATATTAAAAAGCGGTCCCTGCCTCCAGGAGCTGAGGATGAGAGTTATCACCTGATTCCCAAGGAGAGGAGCTATTCACAAATCTTGGCAATAAAAACCGAGCTGCGCCTCCAAATAAAAGAGACTTGCCCTGGTTCTCAAATCACAGCTGCTATTGAAAACCGCTAATTCGGGCAACCTGGGAAAAGTCAGTCCCCTTCCAGACTAATCTTCGTCGCAAAAAAGTAACAATTCAGAGGCTTTGCTTGGGGAGGAGAGAAATGATGAGCAGGGGAAGTTACATTGTGTCTCTGGCCGCAGACTATTTTTTGCAGGGATAAAAACCATCTTGAATGTCCTCACTGCTGGCTTCCCCCTCTTTCTGTTCTCCATCCCCATTCATCAGGTGGAGCAAACTTTAGAGCTTTTTAGTTTAAAATAAAATGTTTGGGGGCATCTGGGTGGCTCAGGTGGTTAGGGTCTGACTCTTTTTTTTTTCTTTTTTTTCTTTTTTTAAGGGTCTGACTCTTGATGTGGGCTCAGGTCATGATCACAGGGTCATGAGATTGAGCTCTGAATCGGCTTTAGGTTCTCTCTCTCCCTCTGCACCTACCCCCCCCCCAAAATAAATAATAAAACTTTTAATGCAGAGTAAAAATCAACTGGCATTTAGAGTTGCTACTGGTTAGTTTGGATGTGAGGTTGTTTTTTAGAAACCAGAAATCTCCCTTTCTCTTTTACCTCTTGGGTCAGGTACTGATAAGAGTTGCGGAGGGGTGAGGGGGGGAACAGGCTGAGCAATTCCCAGTATTTGCTCTCACAAAAATACTGGCTATTACGCTTCCTGTGTGAGAGTCCCAGGGCCATGAGAAAGCTTGGAATAATCTACCCAAACAGCAGGAGAGGGAAAAGATGTTAATTTCCTTCACAAACATGGTTGACCAACATTCTAAACCAAGGGCCCAGGACAGAGTCAAGCCTCCCGTTATCACTGAAGACGCTCTATCCAGCCTCATTCATCGCTGTTTCTAAGGGTCTTGGGGAGATGTTGCTGGGCTGTGCCAGGCCTCGAGGTGAAGAGCACCTGGCATGTGGGGGAGGGGCATGCCAGGGTTTTCACCCTCATCCTGTTGGGTTTGGATGAACAGAGCTGTCTTTTTCTTTATGTTCCATCAGCAGAGGGAAGAGGTGACAATGACAATGTCAGGAATAAAAGACACATTCTAATCACGGCTTTGCTCTCAGGTTGGCTCCTGATTATCAGGACTACCATTTAAAAAAAGAAAGAAAGAAAAGAAAGAAGCCAAGCTTTCAGGCCAGTGACAGAAGATCTAAATAGGTAGGTGGTAGATATGTAAGCTAACCACTATCTGTCTTAGCTGGCTACAGGAAGAAGACGTTATATGTACTCTTTAACCTAAATTGCAGGTTCCTTAGGGTTACAGCAAATAAGCTTTGAACCCCAGCCTTCATACAAATTAGAAATTCTCACCTCCCTCTTGCCAGGAGTCCTGTTTAAACATCCCTGCCTCCTATGAGCCTGTAATTAGGCCCTCTTTGCAGCCCATTCGGGGAAAAAGTTCTGCCAAGTTACCCTTTCAAAGGGCAATCCCTTACGAGCCACAGAGGGACACAGCCCAGACGAAAGGATACTGTTAAATATGATTTTGATTTAGCGGCTCTGATTTCATCTTTTGTACTTTACAAAGAAAAAAAAGGCAGTAATGTTTTATCAGCAGTTACATGGTAAGCATATTGTAGACTTCAATTAGATTCCCCTTTATCTAGCACGTCCCGCCTTAAGTGAAATGATGCCTCATGTTTCTTCTGTCCCTAGGCAGGCACACACAGCCCCTGTTGAGGGTTCCAAGATGCTTTATTAAACAGAAAATTAATATAATGCTATTGTGTCAGCAGGCAGCTTCATGAGAATTAAAGACTTTGCAGTGTTTTATTATCAGAACCAAACCCCAACTTCTGGGACTGGCAACCCAGAGACTTTACCTGGAGATGCTTTTCCCAGGAGGAGATTGTATAAGTCCCAATGCGAAGCTTTGGCTGCAACCACATAATGCTGAGATTATATGAATTGAGTCACAAACCCGGCTCTATCCTGGGCAGGATAAAACGGGTCTTCATATGGTATATAAACTGAAGAGATATAGGGGATTTGTGTAGGTTCCATTCTCTTTACTCAATAAATGTTTAAACGAGTCCGTTCTATGCCAGGCATTGTAGGTTCCCCCCTGAGAGAGGGGAATGAGCTGCACTCTGGCCTTCAAGGAGCCCACCATCTAATATGGAGAAAATCAGGCAAGAAAGCATCATAATACTACAGGAATGTGGCAGATCCTGTTGTCATTATCATGGCCTCAATATGCAATCCCTTCTCCCATTTTTCTTGCTGGCGGGTGCCAATAACTCCATTTGGCAGAGTGATGTGCCCAACTGCATACCCATTTTTTCAGCTTCCTTTGCAGCTAGCTAGGATTAGGCTAATAACAGAATTCTAGGCAATTAAATCTAAGCAGAAGCCTAGTGGGAGATTGTGGGATATCTTTTCCTCTCTTGAATAGAGAGGACAGACATGGGCAGTGCTGCCTTTTTGCACTGAATATAGATGTGATATCTGGCGCAGGGGCAGCCCTGTTGCAACCATGAGGTGACAAGCATGGAAATGAGAGCTAACATGAAAAAAATGGCAAAGCACAAGGACAGAAAAGGCCTGCCTTCCTGGTGACAAGACTGAGAAGCAGAGTCAGTACCAATTATCACCCAAAGCTGGATGTTTTGTTAAATAAACAAAAAAGGACTTTTTTTTCTTTAAGCCATTCTTCATCCAGTGTTCTGTTACTTGTATAGCCACATATATTCCCAGCAGATGCTGGCATCAGAGCTAAAGATGTATATAAGTTACAGAGAGAAGGGTAACTAATTTTGGGGTGGGAAAGGTAAAGGG
>JAQQSY010006444.1:0-11050 GCA_028646535.1 Procyon lotor | reverse complement strand
GCGGAAGGCAGAGGTTTTAACCCACTGAGCCACCCAGGCACCCCAAGGATTCCTTTCAAAATAGTACTGCTCATTGACAATGCACCTGGTTACCCAAGTTCACTGATGGAGATGGACAATGAGAAAAATACTGTTTTCATGCCTGTTAACACAATATCTATTCTGCAGTCCATAGATCAGGAAATAATTTAGATTTTCATGCTTTATTTAAGAAATAAATTTTGCAAGGCTATAGTTGCCATAGTGATTTCTCTGATGGATCAGGACAAAGTAAAGGAAAGAATTCACCATTCTATATGCCATTAAGAACGTTTGGAATTCATGAGAAGAAATCAAAATATCAACATTAACCGAAGTTTGGAAGAAGTTAATTCCAACCCTCATGAATGACTTTGAAGAGTTCAAGACTTCAGTGGAAGAAGTAACTGCAGATGGAGTAGAAAAAGCAAGAGAGGGGCGCCTGGGTGGCTCAGTGGGTTAAAGCCTCTGCCTTCGGCTCAGGTCATGATCTCAGGGTCCTGGGATCGAGCCCCACATTGGTCTCTCTCCTCAGCGGGGAGCCTGCTTCCCCCCCCCTTCCCCGCCTCTCTGCCTGCCTGTCTACCTACTTGTGATCTCTCGCTGTCTGTCAAATGAATAAGTAAAAAATCTTTAAAAAAAAAAAAAAAAAAAGCAAGAGAACTAGAATTAGAAGCGGATCCTGAAGATGTGACTGAATTGCTGCCATCTCACGGTCAAAATTTATTGATGAGGAGTAGCTTCTTATGGATGAGCAAAGACAGTGGTTTCTTGAAATGTAATCTGCTCCTGGTGAAGATGCTGTGAAGATTATTGGCATTACAACAAAGGATTTAGAACATTACATAAACTTAGTTGATAAAGCAATGGTAGGGGTTGATAGGATTGACTCCAATTTCGGAAGAAGTTTTATTGTGGGTAAAATGCTATCCAACAGCATCACATGCTACATGAGAAATCATTTGTAAATGGAAGAGTCAATCAATGTGACAAACTTCATTGTCATCTTATTTTAAGAAATTGCCACAGCCATTCTGTCTTTCTACAACCACCAGCCTAATCAGTCAGCAGTCATCAATATTAAGGCAAGACCTTCACCAACAAAAAGATTATGACTTACTGAAAGTTCAGATCATGGTTAGGACTTTTTTTTTTAATATAAGAGAAAACTTTTTTTTTTAAGATTTTATTCATTTATTTGACAGAGAGAACACAAGTAAGCAGAGCGGCAGGCAGAGGGAGAGGGGGAAGCAGGCTCTCTGCTAAGCAGGGAGCCCAATGTGGGATTCAATCCCAAGACCCTGGGATCATGACCCAAGCTGAAAGCAGCACGCTTAACCTACTGAGCCACCCAGGTGCCCTGGTTAGGACTTTTAATCAATAAATAAGGTATGTTAGTTGACGCTTGAACAACATAGTTTTGAACTATGTAGGTCCATTTACATGTGGATTTTTCCAATAAATACAGTATAGTACCGTAAACATATATTCTATTCCTTGTGTTTTTGTTTGTTTGTTTGTTTGTTTGTTTGTTTTGAGAGAGCAAGAGGGAGAGAGAGAATCTTAAGCAGGTTCCATGCCCAGCATGTGAGCCTGACACCTGGCTCAATCTCACTACCCTGAGATCATGACCTGAGCCAAAATCAAGAGTTGACACTTAACCAACGGAGTCACCCAGGAACACTTTTTTGTGATTTTCTTAATAATGTTTTCTTTTCTCCAGCTTACTTTATTGTAAGAATACAGTATATAATATAGGGACGCCCGGGTGGCTCAGTCGTTAAGCGTCTGCCTTTGGCCCGGGTCAGATCCCAGGGTCCTGGGATCGAGCCCCGCATCGGGCTCCTTGCTCCGCAGGAAGCCTGCTTCTCCCGCTGCCATTCCCTCTGCTTGTGTTCCCTCTCTCGCTGTGTTTCTCTCTGTCAAATAAATAAAATCTTTAAAAAAAAAAAAAAAGAATACAGTATATAATATAAATAACATTCAAGATATGTGTAATTAACTGTTGTTGTCAGTAAGGCATCTGGTCAATAATAGATTATTAAGAGCTAAATTTTGGAGGAACCAAGTTATATGTGGATTTTTGACTGTATGGAGGTTGGTGCCCCTAAACCTCACCTTGTTTGTAGCAACTATATATTGTTTTTTAGGACATAAAGCTATTGCCCACTTAGTAGACTATAATATGGTTAAACCAAATATGGTTAAACCCAAAACTTCATTTTACTTCCTTTATTATGATATTTGCTTTATTGTAGTGATCTGGAACTAAACCTGCAATATCTCCAAAGTATACCTGTATATGTATGCTTTCCTTAATCTAGATGGTAGCATAATATTCACACTGTTCTGTATCTTTTTACACTTAACAATAATGTATCTTAGGGCTCCTGGGTGGCTCAGTGGGTTAAAGCCTCTGCCTTCGGCTCAGGTCATGATCCCAGGGTCCTGGGATCGAGCCCTGCATCGGGTTCTCTGCTCAGCAGGGAGCCTGCTTTCCCCTTTCTCCCTGCCTGCCTCTCTGCCTACTTGTGATCTCTCTCTCTCTCTCTCTCTCTCTCTTTGTCAAATAAATAAATAAAATCTTAAAAAAAAAAACAATAATGTATCTTGGCAAATATTCTATATCAATACACATAAATTTACCTTATCCTTTTTAAACAGTGGCAAAACATTCTATTGGGGAAGAACAGGAGAATAAAGTGAAATGAAAAGGTGAAAATTCATTAACATCAATAAACAGTGTTTCTTTGGCTCATCCTGTATATGTGACTAGAAGATTTCTAGTCCCTGCCCTGCAAATCCCACAGATATGTCCTTTCAGACTCCAAGAGATGAAAGACATAGGCGGAACCCTTTGGTGCCATCACACAGAGAAGTTCATACCATAATATTCTACACAACACAGAACAACATGACATCTCTCCTCCTACCAAGTTCCACTAAAACTTTTGTGTCAGAGCAACTTGTCCAGTTCTTGGCTTTGAAATTATGCACAAGTCCTTCAAATCTGAGTGATAAACATGCCACACTCAAAACTGGCTTTCTTCTCCAGTAATTCCCTTGGAATAAGTCTTCCTGTGAAGCTCAGGGGTTTTTCATGCAAGTAGATCTCTGGTAGACCCTCTTCAGCTAAAGTCCAAATATTCCAAGTTGGGTGTCACTCCATTTAATGAAGCTATATTCCTTAGTTCAAAATGAGTCACACACACCACCCCACTCCCACTGCTAAACACACACAATGAAGTGCTCTCATAGAGTCCTCTTTCCTCATATAAGCCTTATTGGCATGCGTGGTGAAAAGGGACTTTTATTAATCGACATCAAAATTGACTTTTTTGTTTTGTTTTTTAATTTTTATTTATTTATCTACATAAGTAGGCTCCACACTGCTGTGGAGCCCACTATAGGGCTTGAACTCACAACACTGAGATCAAGACCTGAATTGAGATCAAGAGTCAGATGCTTAACCAACTGAGCCACCCAGGTGTCCCTGTTTTGTTCTATTCTTAAAGTTTATTTTTTTAAGGTAATCTCTAAACCCAATGTGGGGCTCAAACTTACAACCCCGAGATCAAGAGACATATGCCAGCCAGGCACCCCAAAGTTAACTTTTATTAATGGACTTCAAAATTGATATTATGGTTGTCATTTACAACTAAGAAAAGTGAGACTAAGTATCAAAGAGGGGAAAAAATGGGTCTGTTGTTTTCAAGCAGGAAGCTGATATTAACTGATTTTAAAGTCTTCTATTTCTCCAGATTACCTCACCAGGGTTGGAGAACCCCTCTATTCCCAGTCATTACAAGCACAACCTGAACCCAAACTCCTTTTAAATTCTTTCTTTCCTTCTTTTTCCTATGTAATCTCTACACCCATGGGGCTTGAACTCAGGACCTGAGATCAGAAGTCATATGCCCTATCAACCGAGACAGCCAAGTGTCCCTCCTTTTAAATTCTAAGTTCATCACAGGCAGGTGTGTACTCTTGGGCACCACACATGTTTGATTATTTATTTATCCATTCATTGAACAAATATCATTGAGCCCTGGTGCTACGTCAGCCATTGTGTTTAGTCCTAGGGACTTGCCTGCAAAGGATAACGTGTTGTGTTTAGCATGTAAACAAATAAATAAACAAGCTATGTGTAGATTGCAATAAATGCTATGGAGGAAATGGGTAGGGTAATGTGATCAAATGTAACTAACTGGGTAGAAGGGGCTATTTTAGATAGAAGGGTCAGGGAAGGTCTTGAAGAAGGTGACATTTCAGCTGAAGCCTGAAGGGTGAAAGATGAGAAGGAGCCAGTCATACAAGGACTAAGGAACAGTGTCTGGGCAAACTGGACAGCCGCTACTTGATCCTTCCAGTTCACTTCAGCACTGTTGAACTCAGAATATACTGCTCAAATGAAAATGAATTCCCATTGCTTTGCCAAGTACTAAAACACATTTTAAGGCCAACTATTACCTGGCCAATTGCTATTAAAAGTAATACCCTAAATAATAGTTTCTATTATTAGTTACTTATTTTTATAAATTTTCCAATGTATATTATAAGGGATAACTTCTAGCTGATATTGACTGAGGCAGCATAATATATTCCTTACGAGAGTAATATTCATGTGTTTTATATGTTGACCTTCCAGATGAGAGTTTATTAGAGAAATCAGTTCCTCGGCAAAAAGAAAGAAAAGAAAGAAAGAGAGAAAGAGAAAGAGAAAGAAAGAAGAAAGAAAAAGAAAGAAAGAAAGGAAGGAAGGAAGGAAGGAAGGAAAGAAGGAAGGAAGGAAGGAAGGAAGGAAGGAAGGAAGGAAGGAAGGAAGGAAGGAAGGAAGGAAGGAAGGGAAAGAAAAAGATTGGAAAATCACTGGGACCCCAAAGTCCCTTCTGTAAAAAGACAAATGTATTATTATTATGGGGACATTTTTTCTTTTTCCTTAAATTCCTTATAAGCTACATGTGGACCTTTCATTTGAGACAACTCAAGACTCATATGAAATAAAGTGAATTACTATGCTTCAATGAATGAAAAAATCATATTTACTTTTAACACAAATACAACATTTTCCCCTAAGGATATAGAATATTAACCAGAGTTCCTTGCCTCTCAAAACACAAAAACAAAAACAAAACACCCTTATATTCAATTGTTTCTGATTTTTAAAATTCTTCTTGTTCTACCAGAATTCTTAAAGAAGAGTTTACACGAATTTTAATTGAATTCTTTTCTCCTTTCAAAATTTCTGACAATCTTTTAAGTAATAAGGAAGGAAATACCAAACTGGCAAATGTGGGATGTGAAAATGGTGCCTTGGGCATGAGAAAACTGCTCCTATTATGTTAGCAAGTTTCGAGTCCTTTACAAAAAGAAGAACTGGCTTATTAATATCAGTTTTGCTTAGTCATGTATTTTTTTAAGTTATTTTGCAGTTATGTATTGGCTTTTTCGCTGGCATCAACGTGGGAAACAAAGTCACATGAATTGAAGTTAGTGCTAATTTTTTTCTGTCCTTTTCCTCTTTGACACCTATCTGGGTATACAGATGTTATGAAATTCATAGCAAAGACCTCCAGTCATTTCAGGGAAAAAAGATCACACCCCTTTCTTCTCTGGCTTAAAGTACTTAGACTGTATTTCTTTCCTTAGACTATGTGAGGCATAGTCACTTAGACACTATTCCACATTATTATAGTGCTTGGTAATGAACATGCCAAGTATTGATTGTCAGCCCTTGGCAACATTACCAAGTAAAATTATTATTCCTTGATCCTTCATTTGGGTTGCCTCTTTTGCCTTGCAGCAAGGGCCCTCCTAGAGCATACTAACCTCTGCACTTAGACTCAAGTCTCTAGCCAAGTCTCTCAAGTTCTAGATCTTTCTGAGCTCTTTCCCTTGCTTATTCTTTAGTGACTTCCAGCTACTACAAGACATTCACACTCAAGCATTAGGAAAAAAGAAATGATTAGTAAGTGTTCTCCCCAATTAATACTTTCATTTTAATTCAAACATTTTCTGAAGTCATGAATAATATCAGGTTTCAGGTAACTAGTGGGGGAGATATTTCCCCCTCTCCCAGCTTTCTATGGGTACTTTTCAAACTCTACCCCAGAGAGGGTCATCTTTGCTAAATGGATGTAAATGTCCTGCCTTTCTTACTCAATGAAACTTGCTTACTCATAGTTCACAAAGTTCCCCTGAAGATGATTAGTAAGCATTATTCCAAAGTTTCAGCAAAAACATTGAGAGAGACTGCCTAACAGTATTAGATTTAAATTAGTGGTTTGAAAAGAAGTCACGTTGCCTTATCTGCTAGCCAGTGTTTCTGCTAAATTAGTTTTTTTCTCACTTAAAAAGCATTCACACAGGGCATCTATGTGGCTAAGTCAGTTAAGTCAAGTCCTGGGATTGAGTCCCATATTGGGATCTGCACTCAGTGGAGAGTCAGCTTCTTCCTCTCTTTCTGCCCCTCCCCCTACTCATGCATGGGTGCAATCTCCTTCTTTCTCTTTCAAATAAATAAATAAAATCTTTTTTTTAAAGTGCTCACACAAACAAGGGAAAAAGGAAGAATTGACAAAGAAATATATAAGATAATAGAGCCAGAAGAGACCTTTAAGATAAGCAAGGCCAATATACTCATTGTACAGAGGAAATTGAGGCTGCCAAGCCAAATTACCCAAGCTCATCCAGCTAGTGATAGACCACATTTCTCACTTACAAACTTTCATAGCACTCTGGTCTTCTCCCTTCCTTCAAGCAGAACATTTTGCAACTACTTATGTCATTATTCAGTGAATGCCTATCTCTCCCATTAGACTATTACTATCATGATTACAGGAATTCTGGTTTCACTTGCCACTTACCAGAACAATCAGGCTTGTAGTCAGTGCTCAATAAATGTTTGTTGAATATCAGTAAACATAGAGTGAACTTTCAGCAAAGATAAAATCAAAAGTATACTTAGTCTTTTGAATAATTATCATTATTCACACAGTGGATATTAAATTAATCAACAAAATGTTAGATTCTGCTATAGTAAAATATAAACTTTGAAATCTCAGTGGTTTAAGGCAAAAGGATTTATTCATGTGAATTCTATATAAGATAGGTGACCTGTCTCCATCTTGCAGCTACTCCACCTAGAGCATACAGCCTCCAAGGTCATGAGGCAGGGTGAGAGAGCAAGATGGAGGCAGCACACTAGCTCTTGAGGACCTCAGTCCAAAAGTGGCACGTGGGACTTGCACTTGTAGTCCTGTGGCCAGAATTGATCACATGACCCCACCCCATGACAAAAGAGTTGAGAAAATTTTAAGGGCCCATGTCCTTTGTAGCATTTTTGAGCCCCGCTTCCAGGACCCAATTCAAGATCACACATTGCACATTGTGTTTCTCCTAATCCCCTTACATCTAGAGGAGTTCCTCAGCCCTTCTTTGTCCATCATAGCACTGGCACTTTTGAAGAGTGCTGGCCCGTTATTTCATAGTTTGAGTTCATAAACTCAATTTGGGTTTTCTCTCAATTAGATTCAGATCATGAACCATGGGCAGAAATGCTGTACATGTTGTATTCTCTATGTCTCATCAGAATGCACATGGTCTCAGTTTTCTCCATTACTGGTGACATTAACAATAGACACTTCTTCAACCGAATAGCTAAATTGAGGCCATTTATCATGACACAAATAGATTTTATAATTCTTATTATCAAAAACCAATCTGTTGTTCTTCAAAACCTTACCCTGATGAATTACACAGGTGAGATTAAGTCAGAGTGGCTAAGAGCACAGGCTTTAGAAGCTGACATGTCGGTTCAAATCTCTGATCCCACTTAGCAATTGTGACCTTGAGCAAATTAACTAATCCTTTAGTTTCTTCCTTTGGAAACTGATTATAATGAGAGTGTTGGCAGTTCATTTGCCTGTAATGAGGGTTAAAGGAAACAGTGAATGTAATAAAGCACTTACTAATTCTTGATCTAGCACAAAGTAAGTACTAAATAAAAATTAGTGATTGTTTTTATTTTAATTAACCCCTATAATGGCAGAGACAGCTGTTTGAAGGTCATTATACCATGGTTGCTGAAAGAAAAAACCTCAGTTTTCCACCTGTGTGTTTCTTCCCTGTGAATCTCCTTTACTGCTCACACAAAACACTTCTGGCCACCAGATGTGTGGAGATTTTTCCCCCACACCAAGTAATTCTTCGTGACACCAACTGAGTGTCCTACAATTTAACTCCATTCTGACACTATTTACCTGGAGGTAGTGTCAGATCCCACATATAAAGTTTCAGTCCAGATGCCAATCATAAGCCCGGATTGTCACCTGTGTTTCTGACCAGCCAGTTATACATTGGGAGTCCTAGTGACCCTCCTCTTGGATTTGATTAATTTGCTAAAAAGGGTCACAGAACTCAGGGAAACACTTAACATTTATGAGTTCATTCAAGGATATTATAAAGGATACAGATGAATAGCCAGGTGAAGAGATACATAAAGAGAGGTCTGGGAGGATCCTGAGTATAGGAGCTTCTGTCCCCACAGCATTGGTGTGTGTCACTCTCCTGGTGTGGATATGTTCACCAATCTAGAAGCTCAACAAACACCATACTATTGGGATTTTTATGGAGGCTTTCTCACATGGGCATGATCAAATATTAACTCCATTTCTAGCCCCTCTCCCCTCTCTGGAGAACTGGGATTTGGGGCTGAAAAATGCCAAGCTTCTAATCAAGACTAGGTCTTTCTTGTAACTACCTCTATCCAGGAGCCCTCCAGGAGCCTGCCCAGACTCACTTCAATAGAACAAAAAATATTTCTACTGCTCTTATCACTTAAGAATTTATAACAGTTTCAGGAATTCTGTGTCAGGAACCAGAGGCAGAGGCCAATATATATTTTCTATTATCTCACAGTTATATAAGAGAATGTCCTTGTTTTTAGGACATATACATTGAGCTATCTAGACATAAAGGGCCATGATGTCTAAAACTTGCTGTCAAAGGATTCATAAATATATGTATAAATATAAAAGATAAGCAAATATATAGCAAGTCATTAACAATTGCCAAATTTGTACTATTCTTAAAATTGTTTAAATTTTTACTTATTTCAAAATAGAAAGTTAAAAAAAAAAAAGACACATTTATTTGTGGCCTGGTTGGCACCAGGCACTACTCTGGCCACAGAAAATTAAGTTTTTGGCAAGGATATGTACACAATGCTACATAACTCACTATAGATAATTCACTGTCAATTAGACTGGTAGAATCCAAATGTAATTGCCTTTCTTTTTGATTCACTAGGCTTACTTTTCAAAGCAAAGTTATGGTTCCCCTCATTGGAGGTTTTGAAGGAGGAAAAAAACCTCCCAGGTGGGGTGGTCGGAAAGGGCCATGAATTTTGTAACCATTATTTCCATGGAAATATAAAAACTGAGGAGAAATGGAAATCCCTTTTAAAGCAAAGGCATTCCAGCAACAGACATCCAAGGCTCTGATGGAGTGATTGAGATTTAGAAAAACCACTTTTTCCATTCAAATTCATTCTTGCTCAAAGCACTGATACACTGAATCAATCACTCAACAAAAACCACAGATACTATTGGCTTCCCATCCTCCCCTAAAACATGGGGACATATAAACTACCCAAGAAAGGCAAGCAAGCAAATGGCAAAGTTTCCCAATCTCTTTTCCCCAGGTCAGAAGAGTTTTTGAATCACCAAGAATAGTTCTGTGGAGAACCTTAAACGGGGGAGTAAAGTTGTATTTAAAAGGGATATGCAAGTTGGTGCAGCCACGTTGGAAAGCAGTGTGGAGATTCCTCAAAAAATTAAAAAATAGGGCTACCCTAGGACCCTTAAATTGAACTACTGGGTATTTACTCCAAAGAAGCAGATGCAGTACAAAGAAGAGCCACATGTACCCCAATGTTCATAGCAGCAATGGCCACAATCACCAAACTGTGGAAAGAACCAAGATGCCCTTCAACAGATGAATGGATAAAGAAGATATGGTACATATATAAAATGGAATATTATGCCTCCATCAGAAAGAATGAATACCCAACTTTTGTATCAACATGGACGGGACTGGAAGAGATTATGAGGAGTGAAATAAGTCAAACAGAGAGAGTCAGTTATCTTATCATCTCACTTACGTGTGGAGCATAAGGAAAAACATGGAGGACATTGTGAGAAGGAAAGGAAGGGGGAATGGGGGGAAATCAGAGGGGGAGATGAAACATGAGAGATTGTGGATTCTGAGCAACAAACTGAGGGTTTTGGAGGGGAGGGGATGGGGAGTTGGACGAACCTGGTGGTGGGTATTGAAGAGGACACGTATTGCATGGAGCACTGGGTGTGGTGCATGAACAATTAATCTTGTAACACCAAAAAAATAAAATAAAAGTATTTGGGAAAATAAATAATATGGATATAAATAGGTTATAAATCAGAATATTACAAAGTAGAGATAAGCTGTGAGAAAACAAAATCACTTATATACAAGAGAAATATTTAACAGAGCATATTTTCCATTTCTCACAGATTTGTCCTCTCTAACCAGCCATCATCATCTTTTTTAATTTATTATTTATTAATTTGACAGAGAGAAATCACAAGTAGGCAGACAGACAGGCAGAGAGAGGGGAGGAGAAGCAGGCTCCCCGTGAGCAGAGAACCTGATGCGGGGCTCAATCCCAGGACTTTGAGATCACAACCTGAGCCAAAGGCAGAGGCTTTAACTCACTGAGCTACCCAGGTGCCCCCAATAACTTTTATTTTAAAAGAGATAAAAACTATTAGCTGAACAGAGTTCAGATTGGCTCCCACTTAAACCACAGTTATATGGGAATAAGTCAGGCCCCACTGAAGTGTCCTAGGAACCTAGAACTTCTTCTGAGGACAGTTCTGAGTATGATATTTTAAAGTGCCTTTCCAAGGTCCCTTCTCTCTGTGGCTTTTCTTGATTCACGCGGACCTTCATCTCATATCTATGCATAACAAAACTTTCAAAATTCTTTTCCTCT
>JAQQSY010006443.1:0-11050 GCA_028646535.1 Procyon lotor | reverse complement strand
AAAAAAAAAAAAAAGAGGCTGTCTCAGTTTTTAAAAAAAAAGAGTTGAAGGCTTATCATTGGAACTGGAGTGTATTATGCTAAGCGAAATAAGTCAGAGAAAGACAATTATCACATGATCTCTCGGATATGAAGAATTTGAGAGGCAGGGTGAGGGTTTGGGGGGGTGGGGGAGAGAAATAAAACAGGAGGGGATGGGGAGGTAGACAAACCATAAGAGACTCCTAGACTCACGAAACGAACTAAGGGTGGCTGGGAGGCGGGAGGGTGGGGATAGGGTGGCTGGGTTGTGGACATTGGGGAAGGTATGTGCTATGGTAAGTGCTGTGAAATGTGTAAGCCTGACGATTCACAGACATGTACCCTGGGGTAAATACATTATATGTTAATAAAAAAAAAAAAGAGATGAAGGTTTAACCAGCTGAGCCACTCAGGTGCTCCTGGTTTGTTTGACTTTTTATTACTGAGACAGGAATTCTCTCTCTATATAGTCCTGAACACTAGTCATTTGTCACATATATATTGTTAAGACAGTTTCTTCTAGTCTGTGACTTGTCTATTTTCATAATAGTGTCTTGAGCAGAAGTTTTAAGATTAAGTTTAATTTGTCAATTTTTTTCTTTTATGCTTATTGTTTTCTCTTTAGGTTTATGATGCATCCTGAATTAATTTTTGTGGAAGGTGTGAAGTAAAGGTTGTGGTTTATTTCTCCTGTATGATTATCAGTTACTCTAGCACCATTTGTGGAAAAAACTTCCTTTTTTTTAAAGATTTTATATATTTATTTGACAGAGAGAGATCACAAGTTGGCAAAGAAGCAGGCAGAGAGAGGGGGACTCAGGCTCCCTGCCAAGCAGAGAGCCTGATGCGGGCTCTATCCCAAGACCCTGAGATCATGACCTAAGCCGAAGGCAGAGGCTTTAACCCACTGAGCCACCCAGGCACCCCCAAAACTTCCTTTTCTTAATGCAATACTTTGTTGCCCTTTTAGAAAAATTAAATGACTGTGTAAGTGAGGTCTTTGTTCTCTTTTATAGTTCAGTGATCTGTTTATTTATCTTTATGCCAGTGATGCAAATATCTTGATTATTGTAGCTTCATAGTAAGTCTTGAAGTCAGAGCTGGGAAAAGGCCCCTTCTTCACACCGACCCCAGAAGTTTGTATCTGCTGCTGAGTGCTGCAGATTGGATTAGCAATCACCTTCAACTTTTTGGGGGAGCTGTTTCTTTTAGTGGTTAGTTTTATGATGATCTGAAGATATTTCCTGGATGTGGGTTTTAATTTTTCAAAACCACTGTGTGCCAAAAGCACTGTATGGCATTTGTTGAAAAATGTTTGGGAGATTGACTCTTCCACAACTGCTTTTTGCTAGCATCCTTGGAATTGCTGGAGGGATGTATATTTATCAACCAATATTTGAACAATATTACCGAGATCAGATGGAATTAAAAGAAAAGTTGAAATTGGCACAAGAATTAGAAGAGAAGAGGAGTTAATACTACATGGGAGTTGAACTGTAATTATTTAAAGTTCTATTGAAATTACACATTGACTATAAATAATCTAGTAAAAAGTTCTCAAGTGTATTTTAAAAGCAAATCATAGGTAATGGTTTTAAAACAAGCACTATCAATTTTAGTGTTTTATTGTGTCATTTTTAAAAATTAAAATATATGTCTTAAAGCATTAAAAAAAAAGTTTTGAAGTCAGGTAGCAAAAATTCTTGTTCTTTTTTAAGATTGCCGGTTAATACAGTCTTTTGCATTTCTATATAAATTTTAAAATCAGCTTGTAAGTATATTCCTTAGTTTGCAACTTTATCTCTGTTAATATTTTTCTTGAAGTATATTTTATCTGATAGAACAACTTAACAGTTTTAGCCATTTCAGCTCTTTTATGTCTACTGTTTGCCTAGTATATGTTTTTCCATTCAGTTACTTTTAACATATTTGTATTTTCTTTTTTTAAAAGCTTTTATTTATTTATTTATTTGAGAGAAAGAGTAAGAAAGCACAAGCAGGGGGAGTGGCAGAGGGAGAGAGAGAAGCAGGCTTACTGGTGAGCAGGGAGCCTAATATGGGGCTCGATCCCAGGACCCTGGGATCATGACCTGAGCCAAAGGCAGGTGATCAACTGACTGAACTGCCCATGTACCCTGTACTTTTATGTTTTTTAAAGAATTTATTTATTTATTTATTTATTTAGTTATTTGAGAGAAACAGCACATGCTTATGGGACAGAGGGGCAGAGGGAGAGAGAAACCTAAGTAGATTCCATGCTGAGTGAGTCACTCAGAGTTGAGTCACAAGTTAGTCACTTAACTGACTGCACCACCCATGTGCCCCAATATTTTCATTTTTATTTTTAAAGTGAGTCTCTTCTAGACAGCAAACCATTGGGTCATGCTTTTTATCCATTCTACAATCTCTAATTTTTAATTGGAAAAATTAGCTGACATTTAAAATTTAATTATTGATATGGTTGAATTTTAGATCTATCATTTTATTGTTTTGTTATTGTTTGGTTGTTGGTTGTTTGTCTCTTGTTTTTTTCTCCTGGTTTTTTGTTTTTTTTTCTTATCCTTTGATTATTTGAATATGTTAATAGAATTTTTTTTAAAGCTATACCTCTTTGTATCTTTAATGGCTGCTCTGGGGATAGTAGGCTTTTCACAGTCTACTCATACCACTTTAACAAAAAAGTGTAGAAATCTCATAACTGTATGAGTCCATTTACTATATTTTCCCTTTTATGCTATAGTTGTCAAATGTCACATGTATATCTCTATATATTATAAACTCCACAAAAACAGTGCTAAAGCTTTTGCTTTAAACAGTTCTGTGTATTTATCAGATAGTAATGGTTTCTGATACTCTGAAGTTCTTCCTAATGATATGAGTCCATATTGTATCATCCCCTTCAGCCTGAAGAATTGCTTATTTAGCATTTCTTACAGTGTAGGTCTACTGGCCACAAACTTACTTAGCATATTATTATCTGAAAAGGTCTTGATTTCACCATCATTCTTGAAGGATATTTTTACTGAATATAGAATTTGCGTTGATAGGTGTTTTTCCCCCCTGCACTTTAAAGACTTTATTCTACCTTCTTCTGGCTGCCATAGTTTCTGATAAGAAATCTGTGATCTTTGAAATTGTTGTACCCCTGTAAGTTGAAAATGTCACATTTGCCTCATTCTCTTTGTATGTTAAGTAATCTCGAATTTTATATTGGACTTTGTGAATGTTATTTTGTGGATATTCTAGTGTCTGTCTTATTTCTCAAAGTATTATTTGTTTTGTTAGTTAACTGAGTTGGACTCAAACTGCACATTCTTGTTCGGGGAGGCAGTTTAAATCTTAATTTGGTTCTTTTATCCTCAACTGGATTCTCTCTTGTACATGAATGGTTCTGGAGTCAGTCAGATACCTGGGTAGAGTTTATTTACAGAAAGTGAGTCTTCTCTTTTCTGGTTTTTCTTCTCACAATAGTCCTCAGTTTGGATTTGTCTGATGTTTTCATATGATTAGGTTCAGGTTAAACATTTTTGGCAAAAATATAACAAAGGGAATTTGTAGTCTTCTAAATGCATCATGTCTTAGTTATTTTGGGCTGCTGTAACAAACTACCACAGACTGGGTGGCTTATAAACAACAGAAATTTACTTACAGTTCTGGAGGCTGGAAGTCTGAGATCAGGGTGCCAGTATTTTGAGTTCTAGAGAGAGCCTTCTTCTAGGTTATAGATTGCTGACTTTTTGCTATGTCTCATGTGATAAAAGGAGAGAGCTCTGGTTTCTTCAGCCTCTTATGATGGCACTAAGCCCATTCATGAAAGCTTCACTCTCATGAGCTAATTACCACCCAAGGCTCTCACCTTCTAATACTATCACATTGGGGGTTAGAATTTCAACATATGAATTATGGGGAACACAAACATTCAATCCGTAACATCATATCAAGGGCAAATCATCATCAGCTTGTACTACTGGCATTGTTAAATTTGATCTTCTCTTTAAGGTAGTGTCTACCAGATTTTCTTCTATAAAAGTACCCTTTCCCCTTTTTGTGATCAGTATGTTATTTCTGGGGTAGTGCTTCGAGGCTGTATGAATATTCTATTCCCAAGCAGGCATTCACCTGTGGTGTTAGCATCAATTGGTGATTCTTGCTTAAATTAATTATTACTGTAACAGTAAATGTTGATTTTTTTTATTTCTGCCGTTCTTCTACATTGATTAGCTGATATTCTTCTATAAGAGGAACTTTCTTCCTTATCCCTTGTTAGTGTTTTTTTAATGAGGAATGAACTCATGGATTCATTTTTTTCTTAAGGTTTTTTTATTTTGAAGTCATCTCTGTATTCAGTGTGGGGCTCGAACTCACAACTGCAAGATCAAGATTTCCATGTTCCTCTAACTGAACCAGCCAGGTACCCTGGATTGATTTTTAAAATTTAATGTGTTGTAATTCATTCTTTCCGGTAGTCATTTTGGTGTTCAAATTGTTCCAGATTTGATCAGTGGAAGTCCCTTGAGGTTGTCATCTGTAAATTTTGGGCGTGTGCCCATCAATTTTTTGAGCACTTCCTTTTTACTACAAGAGGTTATAGGTTACCATGACTTATCTTGTTTAGATCTGCAATTTGCCATTTACCCAATGACTCTTCTCTTAATCATTAGGCTGTTTTGCCTTCTAACAGTTTTTTTGAGCATCATGTCTTTATTGAAGATTTTAGGGAAATTTTATTCAGAAAAAATTTATCCATGACCCAGCCCAATCCAAACCACTGCTATAATTTGATATATATCCTTTCTTTACTTTTTTTTACATAGTTTTTACTGGCACGTTTTATGTTCAGCCTAGTTTTTGTTTTCATTGTTTAATAGTATATGAATCCATATGAACTTATTTTCCAGCTTCAGCAGTTATCAACATATGACAAATCTTTTTTCACTTATAACTTGCCTCCTATCCACCCCCACTAGATTTCAGGGAAGTAATTTTTAGGCATATATCATCTAAAAATACTTTAATATATATCTCTAAAAGGTAAGGACTATTTCTTTAAAAAATACAGCCACGGTACCATTATTACACCAGTCAGCATCTCTTTTCCCTAATTATCTCATAAGTTTTTAAAATGGTTTGTTCAAATCGGGTCCAAATAAGTTTTACACATTACATTTGGTTGATGTCACTCAAGTCTTTTTTAATCTCTGTTATCCTCCTTTCTCTCTTTCTCTCTTTTTTCTTTATAGTTTATTTGTTAAAGAGACTAGCTTTTTGTCTTTCAGAATTCCCTTTCTAGATTTTTCTGATTGTATCCCTGTTCTATCTTTAGTGTTATTCTGTTCAAGACAGTGATTTTTGGAAACTTCTAGTTGAATTTGAGGTTTGATCAGATTCAAGGTTTGATCAGATTTAGTTTGGATTTTTTTTTTAAAGAGTGTTATAGATGATATTGTATGTTCCATATTGCATCAGTTTGGGAAGCAATCTTTATGATGTTATCTTTTATGATGTTACGATTGATCAGTAGGGTCAGCCTAATTAATTCATTAGAAAGCCAGTGCTTTCAACTAATAGTCATTGGTGATCATTGTCTAGATCTGTTATTTCTTGAAGGGTGTCTCCTAATATATTTTTTTAAGATTTATTTATTTGAGAGAGAGACAGAAAGAGAGAGACCACTTGAGTAGGGGGAGGGGCGGAGGGAGAGAATCTCAAGCAACTGCCTGCTCAGCATGGAGCCTGCATGGGGCTTGATCCCAGGACCCTGAAATCACTACCAGAGCTGACTGAGCCACTCAGGCACCCTGTCTCCTAATATTTAAACAGTTATAAAGTGGTATATATGCTCACTGAAAAAAAAAGGCAACATAGAAAAATACTCCCCACCTCCCCACCATTACAGTTAACATTTTGGTGTCTCTCTTTTCTGTTTTTATTTTGAATCCTTGCATAGTATTTCATCTTGTGTTTGAACATTAGGTTGTTTAAATTTTTCATTGTTATAAATAATGCTTTGATAAAATATCTTTGTCTTATGATCTCATTTAAATTCAGATGATTTCCTCAGCATAGATTCTCAAAGTATAATTCATGGGTCAGTGGATATGAATGATTTTAAAATTCTAGATAAATATTGTCAAATTGCTTAAATAAAAATTCCAGCTGTTAAAGAAAAAAATTCTGCTATAAATATTATGCACAAGTACTAGTAAGAACTAGACAAGTGCTGTTTTTCTAAGACCTCTAAATTATTCAGTACCTCATAGATTGAGGAATTTTGTTCATAAAAATATAATGGTAGACCCTTCCTATATTTATGTATTTCTCTATATTAAGTAGGGATTGTGTAACTTAAAGATTTTTCTCAGTATTTACTCTTGTCTTTAGCCTCAGGTTGGGAGGCACTGCTAAGAATATTTTTATATTAGTACTTTTGTCTCTGTGTGGATGTGTTGAGCAAGCCATGCTGACACTTCAGATGCAGTGGCTAACTGTAGCAGCACTGAAGGTTAGGGTCAGGGGCTCAACATTCAAGTGTGCCTCTTGAGAAAGCAAGCTTATCTCTAAACTTGAGAGGAAATTACTACAACTTGAAATTAACGGGGGCCTCTATGGCTTCTCTGAAACAAAGAAGACAATTTGGTATTGTAGTACTGGCTTTGGAGTCTAACAGACTTGGAATTGTATCCAAGACCAGGTATTAATAGAATTGAGATCTCTGAGTCTTTATTTTGCTCATCTGTAAGTTGGACCCAGTGATGCCTGCCTGTTTTAGGGTTGTTTATACTTAGGAAGTGTCAACATAATCATTAGAATATTTGAGTTAGAGGCTATCTTTAGTAGAATAAGATTATCAAGTCTAGTACCTGAGAGAACAAAAGGAATTTATTTATTGAATGGAATGAGGTAGATATGGCTTTTTTGTTTCAAAAGTTATTTTAGATTAGGCACAAGAGATAATCTCATTTAAGTTGTAATAATATTCTATTCATTTTTTTAAAGAATTTATTTATTTTGAGAGAGAGAGCGCGCACGTGCACAAGCATGGGGGAGGGACAGAGAGAGAGGGAAAAGCACACTCCCTGCTGAACAGTGAGCCAGAAGTGGGGCTCAATCCCAGGACTCCAGGATCATGACCTGAGCTGAAGGCAGACACTCAACCGACTGAGCCACCCAGGCACCCCCAAAATATTCTCTTGTTCTTAAAGCCAAGAAAATACTCTGGGAAACTTGTGAACAAGAAAGTACCTTGCCAAATTGATTCATTATACATATATTTATATTGAGTGTCAATTTTATGCCAGGAATGTGGAATACTGAAGTGATTAAGAGATAGTCTGTTGGGGCAGATGAGTAGGTAAAGCAGTAAATAAGAGTGTTGTGTGAGAAGGGCTGTGATAGGTGCACATACGGCCCTGTTTAAGTGTAGAATTTGGGGCCTTCTTGGGTCAGGGAAGGCTTCCTGGGTACTGCCACTGGTAATGCTGGGCTTGAGTTATTGTTAGAGCAGTATAGAAGGTTGGAAGGATCGAGGCTAGAAACAGGAAGAGAAGTAACAAAGAAGTGTCAGTGGAAGTGGACAGACATGAGAATCGTTTAGTGAGAGAATCAATCACATTCTTTGACTGGGGATCAAGGTGATAGAAGGCAGCTTTGATCTGCCTAAGCCCACTCACTTTAGGGTGCTCAACTTAGAGAGTCCCCCTAAGTAATTCAGAAGATGACTGTATTATTTATACTGTATTATTTATGTTCCTTTACTGACAACCCCAATCAACAATTTATTTTTAGCACCTCCTATAACCCAGGTACTGTTACACAAGCTGAGAATACAGTACTGAACAAAAGGGAAATCTGTGCTCTCATGAAACTTACATTCTCATGGAGAAAACAAATAATAAATAAAACTTAAGAAAAATAAGGCAAGAATCAGAGGATAGGGAAGGGAAGGGCAGGGAAGGCAGTGGGTGGCGGGTTGGGGGAGGGCTCTTAAATTAATAGATCAAGGAAGACTTCTTAAGGTGATAATTTGAATTGAGTCATTCCAGGTAAAGGGAATAACTATAAAGCTCCTGAAGCAAGAGTGTGTCTGACATGTGTCTTACAGCAGCAGCAGGGAAGCCACAATTAGTATAGTGAGATGAGCAACAGGGAAAAAGAGAGGAGAGATCAGATAAGTGATCAGATCATCTGGGTTTTTGCACTTTGTTCCTTTTTTTTTTTTAAAGATTTTATTTATTTGATAGCGAGAAACAGCGAGAGAGGGAACACAAGCAGAGGGAATGGTAGCGGGAGAAGCAGGCTTCCTGTTGAACAAGGAGCCCGATGTGGGGCTCGATCCCAGGACTCTGGGATCATGACCTGAGCCGAAGGCAGACGCTTAACGACTGAGCCACCCAGGCGCCCCTTTGCACTTTATTTTAATATGATGAAATGCCATAGAATGGTTGAGAGCAAGGAAGTGATGTAATCCAGCTCTGGCTACTGTATGAAATATAGTCTGTAGAGGACCAGGAACAAAAGTAGAAGTGAACAGGAGGTACTTGCAGGATTCCAGGCAGGGTCTAATGTTTACTTGGATCATAGCCATAGCTGTGAGGTAAAGAAGTTGCCAAATTTGGGATGTATGTTGAAGATTGAATCTATAGGATTTTCTGGAGTATGACAGAAAGAGAAAACTCAGGTAACACCACAGTTTTGCCCTAAGCAGCTGGCTTAATGATGACTCCATTTTTTGAGATTAGGAAATTCAGGGGATCCAACATAGCCAAAATTGTCCTGAAACAGAACAAAGTTGAGGGTTCACACTTCCTAATTATATAACTTACCAATCAAGACAGTATGTTGCTGGCATAAGGATAGATATATATAGATCAATGGAATAGAATTGAGAGTCCAGAATTAAAACCATACATTTATAGCTAACCAGGTTTTGACAAGGCTATCAGGATAATTCAGTAGGGGGAAAATAGTCTATTCAACAAATGGTGCTAAGACAACTGAATATCCACATGCAAAAGAAAAAGTTTACTCCTACTTCACACTATATACGAAAAAAATAGATCGAAGACCTAAATGTAAGTACTAAAAACTCTATAACTCTCTTAGGGGTAAATCTTTAGGATCTTAGACTTGGCAATGGATTCTTAGATATAACACCAAAAGTTTAAGCAATATAAGACAAAAATAGATAAATTAGACACCATCAAAATTTAAAACTGCTGGGGCACCTGGGTGGTTCAGTCAGTTAAGCAGCTGCCTTTGGCTTGGGTCATGATCCCAAGGTCCTGGGATTGAGCCCCGCATCAGGCTCCCTGCTCAATGGGGAGCCTGCTTCTCCTTCTGCCTCTGCCTGCTGCTCTGCCTACTTGTGCTTTCTCTCTGTCAAATAAATAAATAAAATCTTAAAAAAAATTTTTAAACTGCTTTGCATCAAAGGATGCTATCAAGAAATAAAAAAGAAAAATATACAGAATGGGAGAAAATATTTGCAGATCATATGTCTTTTAAGGGTCTGGATTCCAGAATATATAAAGAACTCTTACCACTCAATAACAAAAAGACAACCCAATTAAAACAAAGGACTAGACCACAATAGCCAAACTATGGAAAGAGCCTAGATGTCCATCAATAGATGAATGGATAAAGATGTGGTGTGTACACACACACACACACACACACACACACACACCCCTACCTCTACACCTATATACACAATGGAATATTATGCAGCCATGAAAAACTGAAATCTTGCCATTTGCAATGACGTGGATGGAACTAGAGGGTAGTATGCTAAGTGAAATAAGTCAATCAGAGAAAGACAAATATCGTATGATCTCACTGATATGAGGAATTTGAGAAACAAGACAGAGGATCATAGGGGAAGGGAGGGGAAAAATGAAACAAGATGAAACCAGAGAGGGAGAGAAACCATAAGAGACTCTTAATCTCAGTAAACAAACTGAGGGTTGCTGGAAGGGAGGAAAGGTGAGAGGGATGGGGTGGTAGATGATGGACATTGGGGAGGGTATGTGCTATAGGGAGTGCTGTGAATTGTGTAAGACTGATGAATCACAGACTGGTATCCCTGAAACAAATAATGCATTATATATTTACTAAAAAAAAAAAAAAAAATTAAAAAAACCCCAAAGGACTTGAGTAGACGTTTCTCCAAAGAAGATGTATAAATGGCCAACAAGCACATGAAAAAAATGATCAGCATCATTTGTCAATAGAGAAATTCAAGTCAAAACCACAAGATACTTCACACCCACTAGGATCGCTAAAACAAAAATAAAAGTAACAAATGTTGGCAAGAATTTAGAGAAATTGGAAATCCCCCCAAGTACATTTTCTGTGGGAATATAAAATGGTGCAGTGGTTCAGAAAAAAAATTCCTTGGTATACATTACTGATACATGCAATAGCATGGATGAACCTTGGAAACATATGTTAAGTGAAAAAAGCCAGTCACAAAAGACCAAACATAGTATGATTCCATTTATGTGACATGCCCAGAATGGGCAAACCCAGAGAGACAGAAGTAGATCAGTGGTTTGCCTAGGGCTGGAGAGTGACTGCTAATGGGAACAGGTTTCTTTTTCTGTTATTGAAAATACTATAAAATTGATAATGGTGATAGTTGCACAACTATGAATATACTAAAAACCACTGAATTACACTTTAAGTTAGTGAATTATATAATATGTGAATCATATCTCAATAAAGTTGTTGTATCAAAACAAAAAAGAACAGTGACTCCAGAGTCAGGATGGATACTGGAGGTTTGAGGGTAGCAGGGGAGAAATAAAATAGTCCCTGGGAGAGTAGAAGAATAAACTGACTATGGAAACATGACGATTGCTGGGCAGTACTGAGGGGCCACTTGAGGTTTGTGGTCTTAAATATACTGTGAGCTCATCAGCACTGTTGTGCTGCTTGTAGCACAATAAATAGGTAAAAGGTTGGATTTAACCAAAATTGGGTTTTGCCAAGGAGTACAATAAAATTAGAAATGAGTCGAGAGAATATTCAAG
>JAQQSY010006442.1:0-11051 GCA_028646535.1 Procyon lotor | reverse complement strand
CCATACTGTTTTCCAGAGTGGCTGCACCAGCTTGCATTTCCACCAACAGTGTAGGAGGGTTCCCCTTTTTCCCCATCCTCTCCAACACTCATTTCCTGTCTTGTTAATTTTAACCATTCTGACTGATATGTGGTGGTATCTCATTGTGGTTTTGATTTGTATTTCCCTGATGCTGAGTGATATTGAGCACTTTTTCATGTGTCTGTTGGCCATTTGGATGTCTTCTTTGCAGAAATGTCTGTTCATGTCTTCTGCACATTTCTTGATTGGATTATTTGTTCTTTCGGTGTTTTGTTTTGTTTTTAGATTTTATTTGTTTATTTGACAGAGAGGAGAGAGATCACAAGTAGGCAGAGAGGGAGACAGAGAGAGAGGGGGAAGTAGGCTCCCCTCGGAGCAGGGAGCCTGATGTGGTGCTCGATCCTAGGACCCTGAGATCATGACCTGAGCCAAAGGCAGAGGCTTTAACCCACTGAACCACCCAGGCACCCCCTGTTTGTAACTTTTTTTTTTAAAGATTTTTTTTATTTATTTGAAAGAGAGATCACAAGTAGGCAGAGATGCAGGCACAGAGAGAGAGGGAAGCGGGCTCCCTGCTGAGCAGAGAGCCCAATGCGGGGCTTGATCCCAGGACCCTGAGATCATAACCTGAGCCCAGGTCATAACTTGACCTGAAGGCAGAGGCTTTAACCCACTGAGCCACCCAGGTGCCCCATTCTTTAGGTGTTGAGTTGGATAAGTTCTTTATGGGTTTTGGATACTAGCCCTTTATCTGGTAAGACATTTGCAAATATATTCTCCCATTCTGTCCATTGTCTTTTGGTTTTGTTGATGTTTCTTTTGCTGTGCAAAAAATTTTTATCTTGATTAAGTCCCATTAGTTCATTTTTGCCTTTGTTTCCCTTGCCTTTGGAGATGCATCTAGCAAGAAGTTGCTCTGGCTGAGGTCAAGAAGGTTTCTTCCTGTGGTCCTCTAGAATTTTGATGGATTCCTGTCTCACATTGAGGTCTTTCATCCATTTTGAGTCTATTTTTGTGTACGGTGTAAGGAAATGGTCCAGTTTCCTTCTACTGCATGTGGCTGTCCAGTTTTCCCAACACCATTTGTTGAAGAGACAGTCTTTTTTCCATTGGATATTCTTTACTGTTTTGTTAAAGATTAGTTAACCGTAGAGTTGAGGGCCCATTTCTGGGTTTTCTGTTCTGTTCCATTGATCTGTGTGTCTGTTCTTGTGCCAATACCATACTGTCTTGATGATTACAGCTTTGTAATAGAGCTTGAAGTCTGGAATTGTGATGCTCCCGCTTTTTGGTTTTCTTCTTCAACATTCCTTTGGCTATTGGGGGTCTTTTCTGGTTTCATACTAATTTTAGAATTATTTGTTACAGTTCTGTGAAAATAAAATTGATGGTATTTTGATAGGATTTGTATTGAATGTTTAGATTGCTCTAGATAGCATAGACATTTTCACAATATTGTTCCAATCCATGAGCATAGAATGTGTTTCCATTTCTTTGTGTCTTCCTCAGTTTCTTTCATGAGTGTTCTATAGTTTTCTGAGTACAGATCCTTTGCCTCCATGCTTAGGTGTATTCCTAGGTATCTTATGGTTTTGGATGAAGTTTTAAATGGGATCAACTGCTTAGCTTCTCTTCCTTCTGTCTCATTGTTAGTGTATAGGAATCCAACTGATTTCTGTGCATTGATTTTATATCCTGCCACTTTGCTGAATTCCTGTATGAGTTCTAACAATATTTGGGTTGGAGTCTTTTGGGTTTTCCATATTCAGTATCGTGTTATCTAGTGAAGATAGTGAAGTAAAGAGTGACTTCTTTGCAGATTTGGATCCCTTTAATTTCTTTTTGTTGTCTGATTGCTGAGGGTAGGACTTTTAGTACTATGTTGAACAGCAGTGGTGATAGTGGACATCCTTCCCATGTTCCTGACGTTAGGGGAAGACCTCTCAGTATTTCCCCATTAAGAATGATATTCGCTGTGGTCTTTTCATAAATGGGTTTTATGATATTGAGGTATGTACCCTCTATCCCTACACTGTTGGGGTTTTTTTTTAAGATTTTATTTATTTATTTGACAGAGAGGAGAGAGATAACAAGTAGGCAGAGAGGCAGGCAGAGAGAGAGGGAAGCAGGCTCCCCGCTGAGCAGAGAGCCCAATGTAGGGCTTAATCCCAGGACCCTGAGATCATGACCTGAGCCGAAGGCAGAGGCTTTAGCCCACTGAGCCACCCAGGCACCCCTATCCCTACCCTGTTAATCAAGAAAGAATGCTGTACTTTGTCAAATGCTTTTTCTGCATCTATTGAGAGGATCATATGATTCTGCTCCTTTCTTTTATTAAGGTAGTATATCATGTTGATTGATTTGAGGATGTTGAGCCACATTGCTGCCCAGGAATAAGCCTCCCTTGGTCATGGTGTATAATCCTTTTAACGTACTGTTGGATCCTATTGGCTAGTATCTTATGAGAAATTTTGCATCCATGTTCATCAGGGATATTGGTTTGTAATTCTTCTTTTTGATGGAGTCTTTGGTTTAGGATCAAGGTAATACTGGCCTCATAAGAAGGTTTTGGAAGTTTTCCTTCTATTTTGATTTTTGAAATTGCTTCAGAAGAATAGGCACTAATTCTTTTTTAAATGTTTGGTAGAATTCCCTTGGGAAGCTGTCCAGTCCTGCATTCTTGTTTTTTGGGAGATTTTTGATTACTGTTTCAATTTTCTAGCTGATTATGGGTCTCTTCAGATTTTCTATTTCTTCCTGATTCAGTTTTGGTATTTTATACATCTCTAGGAATGCATCCATTCCTTCCAGATTGCCTAACTTGTTGGCATATAGTTGCTAATCATATGTTCTCATAATTGTATTTCTTCGGTGTTGGTTGTGATCTGTCTTCTCTCATTCATGATTTTATTTATTTAGGTCCTTTCTCTCTTCTTTTTGATAAGTCTTGCCAGGCAGGGTTTTATCAGTCTCATTATTTCTTTCGGAGAATAAGCTCCTAGTTTCATTGATCTGTTCTACTGTTCTTTTAGTTTCTATTTCATTGATTTCTACTCTAATCTTTATTCTCCTGCTGGGTTTAGGCTTTGTTTGCTTTTCTTTCTCCAGCTCCTTTAGGTGTAAGGTTAGGTTGTGTATATTTGGGACCTTTCTAGTTTCTTGAAAAACGCTTGTATTGCTATATACTTCCCTCTTAGGACCGCCTTTGCTACATCCCAAAGGTTTTGAACAGTTATGGTTTCATTTTTATTTTTTCCCATGATTTTTAAAAAATTCATCTTTAATTTCCTGGTTGACCATTCATTCTTCAGTAGGATGCTCTTTAGCCTCCACATATTTGAGTGATTTCCAGATTTCCCCTGTGATCAAGTTCCAGTTTCAAAGCATTCTGGTCTG
This sequence comes from Procyon lotor, assembly GCA_028646535.1. Classification (NCBI taxonomy): domain Eukaryota; kingdom Metazoa; phylum Chordata; class Mammalia; order Carnivora; family Procyonidae; genus Procyon; species Procyon lotor. The sequence continues at coordinate 7,634 of JAQQSY010006442.1, read as the reverse complement.
AAAATATGCCAAGAATTATCCTAGTCTTTTGGTACCAATAGAGACCTAATTTGTGACCCAGGATGTGATCCATCCTAGAATGTTCCATGTGCATTCAAGGAGAATGTGTATTCTGTTGCTTTACGATGGAAAGTTCTGAATATATCTGTGAAGTCCTTCTGGTCCAATGTGTCATTTAAGGCCTTGTTTCTTTGTTGATCTTCTGCTTAGATGATCTGTCCATTGCAGTGAGTGGGGTGTTAAATTCCCCTACTATTATTGTATTATTATCAATTATTTTTTTCAATGTGTTTCTTTAATCTTATTAATTGGTTTATATAATTGGCTACTCCCATGTTAGGGGCATAAATATTTACAGTTGTTGGATATTCTTAGGGATAGACCCTTTAATTATGATATGATTTCCTTCCTCATCTTTTATTATAGTCGTTGGCTTAAAATCTAATTTTTCTGATGTAAGGATTGCTAACCCAGCTTTCTTTTGATGTCCTTTAGCATGATAAATGGTTTTTCACCCCCTTACTTGCAATCTAGAGGTGTCTTTGGGTCTAATATGAGTCCTTTTGAGATAACATATCAATGGGTCTTGCTTTTTTATCCAGTCTGATACCCTGTGTCTTTTGATGGGGGCATTTAGCCCATTTACATTCCAAATAACTATTGGAAGATATGAATTTAGTGCCACTGTATTACCTGTAAACTCACTGTTTTTGTATATTGTCTCTGTTCCTTTCTGGTCTATGTTATGTTTGGGCTTTCTCTTCGTTTAAAGGATCCCCTTTAATATTTCTTGCAGAGCTGATTTAGCGATCACAAATATTTTTTAGTTTCTATTTGTCCTAGAAGCTTTTTATCTCTCCTTCTATTTTGAATGACATCCTAGCTGTTTAAAGTATTCTTGGCTGCCTATTTTTCTCAATTACCACCCTAAATATATCATGCCAGTCCTTTTTGGCCTGTCAGGTCTCTGAGGATAGATCTGCCAGTCTAACGTTTCTGTACTTGTAGGTTACAGACCTCTTGTCATCAGCTGCTTTCCGGATTTTCTCTTTGTCTCTGAGATTTGTAAGTCTCACTACTATATGTTGAAGTGTTGACCTGTTTTTATTGATTTTGAGGGAGGGTTCTCTGTGCCTCCTGGACTTGAATGTCTGTTTCTTTCCCTAGATTAGGAAAGTTCTCTGCTATTATTTGCTCCAGCATATAGTCTGCCTCCCCTTCCTCCTCTTCTGAGATCCCAATTACTCTAATATTATTTCACTTTATGGTATCACTTATCTCTCGAATTCTCCCCTCATGATCCAGTAGTTGTGTATCTCTCTTTTTATCAGCTTCTTTATTCTTCACCGTTTGGTCAGCTATATCACTAATTCTCTCTTCTGACTCATTTATCCCAGAAGTTAGAGCCTTTATTTTTTTTTTATTGCTTCTCATTAATAACCTTTTTGATTTTGACTTGACTAGATTGTAGTTGTTTTATTTCTCCAGAAAGGGATTCTCTAGTGTCTTCTATGCTTTTTTCCGGCCTAGCTAGTATCTTTGTAATCATTATTCTGAACTCTAGTTCCAACATCTTATGTCCATACTGATTAGGTCCTTGTTTGTCAATACTGCCTCTTCTTCTCTTTTTTGAGGTGAGTTTTTCTATCTCATCATTCTATCCAGAGAAGAATAGATGAACAAGAGAACAAAATACTTAAGTGGCAATAACAACCTCAGAGAAATATACAGGAAACAAATCAGAAGAGCCCTGAAACCAAAAAAGAGAGAGAGACAGAGACAATGATGAGACAGGCAAACAGAATACAGCAATACACTGGGTCCTGTGTGTATTTTGATGTCTTTGTTAGAAAACTAGATCCCAAAATTATAAGGAAAGAAAAACTTATATAGTACAAAAATAAAATTAAATACATTGAAAAGATAGAATGTAACTGTAAAAGTGAAAGTTAAAAGACAAAAAAAGAAGAAGGAATATAAACAGGTGAAGAAAACAGAGCAATACACTATATCCTGAGTGTGTTTTGGTGTGTTTGTTAAAAGAAATTATATCCCGGGGCGCCTGGGTAGCTCAGTCATTAAGCATCTGCCTTCGGCCCAGGTCATGATCCCAGGGTCCTGGGGTCGAGCCCCACATCGGGCTCTCTGCTCAGCAGGAGGCCTGCTTCTCCCGCTACCATTCCCTCTGCTTGTGTTCCCTCTCTCGCTGTGTTTCTCTCTGTCAAATAAATAAAATCTTAAAAAAAAAAAAAAAGAAAGTATATCCCAAAATTGTCAACCAAGAGAAGCAAGATATAAAAAAATAAAATTAAATACAATGAAAGGGTAGAATATAAGTGCAAAACTGAAAATTAAAAAAGATTTTAGAAAAAGAGTGAGTCGATAAAATAAGAAATTGGTTGAAAAAGCAGAGAAAAAAATTAAAATTGTCAGACCAAAGAACTGTGGGGGAAAAACTGTGATTACTATGTACTATTTTCCCCTAGCACTGGAGTTTTATGGCTCTCCTTGACTGGTAAACTTGGTCTTGGCTGGAAATTCTTGCTGATCTCTTGGGGGAGGGGCCTGTTGCATTGATTCTCAGGTGTCTTTGCTCCCGGTGAATGGCATCACCTTTGCTGGGGACCATGCTAAGTAACTCAGGTTAGTTCACAGGTGGCTTTTGTCCCTGAAGGCTTTCCACACCATTCTAGAGGGTGAGAATGAAAACAACAGCCTCCCAGTCCCCAGCCCCAGAGGCGAAAGCTTGGGGCCCCACTCCTCAGCGAGCCATCAGGGAAAAGCAGTCAATCCCTCCCATATCCCCAGTCTCTGGACGCACTCTGTGCTCATCTGGCCTGTGACAAGCATTTCTATCTCAGGCATGTGACCATCCTTTGAGTCTCCAAACCTGCAGACTCCTGCGGCACCCATCCGCACTGCTCCTCCCTGGGGAGGGAGGGGGGTCTTGCTGTGGTCCTGCCACTCGCTGGGCCCCTGCTCAGAGAGCAGCCCCGTAGCTGTGCTGCAGTTCCCGATACGTGGCAACCCCGAGCTGAGAGCCCCATTCCTGGGCTTACTGATTGCAGCCAGCTTCGCTGCCTCTGACGCCTGGGAGCTCTGCCACACTCAAGCACCCCTGGTCCTCCTGTGACCCCGGGGATCCTGACACCACACTGTCCCACCTAGGATTCTGCTCCACTTTGCTGCCCGAGCGCTTTTCAGGCAGGGACGTCCCTCACCAGAGCAGACTTCCAAAGGGTCAGATGTTGTGTTCCACTGATCTATCACTTTCTGGTACTGGCTGAAGGAGGCTCCCTTCCCCCACCATTTATCTTCTGACATATTCCCTTGGATTCACTTGTCTTCACCTCCTACCTTGCAGAGTCGCTGTTCTCTTTGTAGAACTGCATCTATTGTCTTCTTCCATCTCCGGTTGTGTTCACAGGTGCTCAGAATGATGTGATAGCCATCTAGCTGAGTTCCTGGGACCAGACAAAACCAAGGTCTCCCGCTCCTTCACCATCTTGCCAGATCTTCTTACCTTCTTCTTAAATGCCCCATCAGGCTTCCCAGCCGCACACCCCCCACCCTCCCTGGGGCATCTCAACCCAGCAGCCCACTGAGCACCTTCCTTGGCATCGTCCCCATCTGCTCAGTTCAGACCAGCTCCTTCTCTGTCCTCGGGCCTGCTGACACCTGTGGAAAACATTATCTAGTGAAGCTCTCTGAGAAAATGAGCACAGATGTGTGCCAAGACTTGAATACGGGAAGGCTCATTGCAGTTATTTGTAATTGGAAAAAAAGAAAGAAAAACCTGCAAATGTCCCAGAGGGGTGTAATTTTTAAAATAATGGGATGACGGTATACTAAATATTTTGTCATTATTAAAAAGTTTTTGAAAAAATGGTCATGATCTACTGTTAGGTGAAAAAAATAACACACAAAACTATAGAAGATCCAAATTTTATAAAAGCATACTTGTCTGACACCTGGAAAAGAAACGTGTCACCACGAAACTGACAATTGTTTTCTCTCTGTGGTGTGATCGTGCTTATTTTCTACATTCTTGTTTGGATTTTGCCACATGTTCTCGGTTCTATGGTGGGTACATATGCTCTTTATAAGAAGAATGGAAACCAGTATATGTTTAAGAAAAAGTCACCCTGGGCTTCCACTCATCTGTCCTCTGGCTTCCTCCTGTCCTGGCCGTGGGCTCTGGGGGTGGCCGGCCTCCTGCGCCACTGAGGGCGGTGTCAGGGTAACCCTGACCTCCTGTAAAGTAAGTTTGGAAGTGTTCCCCTTCTGCTTACTGGCTATTTCTTAAAGATTTATTTATTTATTTATTTATTTATTTATTTATTTATTTGAGAGAGAGAGAGAGTGCATGAACGAGAAGAGAGGCAGAGGGAGAGGGAGGATCCTAAGCAGACTCCCTGCTGAGCACGCAGGCCTCAATCTCACAGCCCTGAAATCATGACCTGAGCTGAAACCAAGAGTGAGATGCTTAACCGACCAAGCCACGGAGGCGCCCCAGCCCCTCTTTGGCTTTCTAGAAGAGATTGTGTAAGACTGGTGTCAATCCTTCTTAAAATGTTTGGTGGCATTTTCCAGTGAAATCCTCTGGGCCTGGGTGTTTCTTTGGGGGGAATGTTTTAATTATAAATTCAGTGGCTCCAGTGGTTATCATACTAGTCCATTGTCTGCTTCAGCTTGGTTGAGCGCTGGCGACCTCTGATTTTTTGAAGAACCGATCCTCTAAGTTGTCCCATCTGTGCATATAATGCCGCTGACAATATTCCCTTCGTATCCTCCCATGGCTGTGGGATTCGGTCATCATATTCCTTGTTTCATCCCTCATCTTGCTGATCTCTATTTCTATTTCTCTGTCATTCTTCCTAGAGATTTGTCAGTTTTATTGATTTTTTTTTTGAGAAACCAACTTATTTCATTGAGTTTTCTCCATTGTTTTCCGATCTTCAATTTCATTGATTTGCTGCTAATATTTCCTTCCTTCTGCTTGCTTTGGGTTTATTTTTTGGTCTTCTCTTTTTGATTTCTTGAGGTGGGTACTTAAACTATTGATTTGAGGCCTGTCCTCATTTATAAATAGTTAATGCCATAAATTTTCCTCTCCACACTGCTTTAGCTGCACCCCACATATTTTGACATAATGTGTTTCTTTTTCACTCAGTTCTATGTGCTCTTATTCCCTTTGAGACTTCCTGTCTGGCCCATGCATTATTTAGAAGTGTGCTATTTAGTTCTCGTGTGTTTGGAGATTTTCCTGTGGTCTTTCTGCTACGGATTTCTTCCCTGATTCCGTTATGGTCAGAGAGCACACTGTACAATTTCAGTTCCTTTAAGTTTATTGAAGTTTGCTTTATGGCCCAGCACATGCTCAGTCTTGGTGAATGTTTCATGAGTGCTTGAGAAGAATAATGTGTATTCTGCTGTGAGATCTGTTTTTCAGTTGTAAATTGTGTACACTCCCCACAGCCAGAGTTTAGGATTAAAGGAGAAGGTTGATCAAGTTTAGCTTTTCTGTTTTGTTTTTTTTTTTTTAATATGTGCCTGTCTCATCAAGTCTTGTTCCTACTGATTGTATTATAATTAAATGTTGACTGATGGGTCCATTCATCCGTCTGTCCAATGCAGAAACGAGCATGCACGGGTATATTCCGGTTGTCTGTGGACACGTATGAGGCACCCAGCTGGGTGTTCAAAGGGTTGCAAAGATAAGTGAGCATAGTCTGTCTTTAGAGCTTCTCACCTAGTCAGACGTGAGGGACGTGGCTGAGGCCAGTGCCACTCAGGAGGGAGGTCGAGAGAAGTGGCTGCCGCTGCCCTGTGAAGTGCGGCTGGTTGAGGAGCATTAGGGGGCAGGTAAGTCTTGTAGACAAGGTGGCAGCTGAGCTGGGTCTTGACAGATGAACCGAGAATGGCTGAGGGAGTTCCGGGTGGGAGAAACAGCATCCGTGGCAGCAAGGAGCGTACACAAGGGTGAGGGTGTGAGCAAGGTGTTCAGCAGGGCCACGGCGCAGCGTGTGGGGGTCGGGGAGGGGACGAGCCCCAGAAAACCAAAGTCAGAAGGGTCTCGACTGCAACGTTCAGGCACTTGGACAGACCCAGAGGAGGCTCTCCATGAGGGAAATGATTTGACTCAGTCCATGTTTCAGAAGTTCTGTCTGGGGGTTTTGTGAGGATGCTCTGGAGGTCAAGGTGAAGGAAGCTGGCAAGAAAGCACGAGATGAAGAGAGCCCACACCCACGCTGAAGGCATGTCACAGGAACTTTGGGGCCCTTTGATAGAGGGGTTGAAGGACGACTCAACATGCTTTGGTTTATGTGACTGTGTGGGTGATGAGGCCACCAATCAAAGTGTAGGAAACGGGTCTCGTGTGAGGACACTTCACCAACGTGGGACGTGCACCATGTGCGGCAGCTGCGGGGCATCTGGGCCCCTGTGTCTGAAGTGGGTTTGGGAGTCCTGGCAATTCGAGACTGTGATCTTACCTTCCAAGAAAGAGTTAGGGAAGGTAGCTGAATATGTGGTCTAACCCCAGATGGAAATACCTGAAATCCGTTCCACCTCAGGGTGTCCCAGCTATAAGGTCCCCAGCAGTTAGAGCCCCCTGAGCAGACGAAGTCGCTGTAGGGATCAGGTGGGCAAAGTGTGGGACCAGGGGGCTCGGGCCCAGTCGTGTGGGACTGAGGGTGCAGAGGGGGTATGCAGGGGGCCCACACGGGTTCTCGGAGGAGGAAGGAGCCTGGCTTTCTGCGCTCATCTGTAGGAAGGCTCAGCCCAGCCCCCTTCCGTGTGTAGATGTGGGGCGTGGAGGGTGGTGCTGGGGGACAGATGTTACCAGCACCCCCTTATAGCTCTTCATTGTGCGGACGTTTTCCTCTATTTCACTTCTCCGAGGAAGAGGCCAGGGCAACACCTCTGCTCAAGCTGCAGCCACAGCCGACCGGGGATCAGACTTCACTTTCTGGAGGACATTTATTAGAAAGATAAAGTGGCAGAAGAAGGTAACTCCTTCCCAAGAAAAGAGAGAAGACTCCTGGCTGAATTCTTGGCTCAAAGACAGGCCAGTTGTTGCCAGTGAAGCAAGCAGACAGAAGCGGTGGGGGGACGTCCCATTCAGCTCCGTGGCCAGGAAGCAGAACCTTAATGAATTTTTGCCCACCATTAGTAGGTAAAAAGAGAAATTGGACATTGCTTTCTTGGGAATCGAGAGAACTGGACTTGATGTCACCTTCTAGAATTTTGCTCATGGAGTCACCAGTGTTCGGTAGCTGGGGGCCTGCCGGTGCTCCTCAGAGCGTGGACTGTGTCACGGCAAGGTTGGGCACGCAGCTGGCTGGGCCCGGCCCCCGTGCTCTCCGACTGAGGGCACCCCCCTTAAGCTCCGCATCCCTTGGGCCTCCTTTCCAAAGCTCCTACGCGATCAGAACTCAGGGGTGGGGGGCAACACAGTACAGAAGAAACAGAATATAAATGTTCAGGCTAGATGCTGCCAGCTGGTTCCAGCAGAGCTGGGGGACAGCAGATGTGGGCAGGAATCCAAGAAGCAGAAACACTGAGAATATAAAAGGAGCAAAAAGCTTTCTTTGACACTCTATTGATCGAAGAAAGAACAAGTCCGTTCAAAA